>JAULKM010087796.1:0-11352 GCA_032355605.1 Rubia tinctorum
CACCAAGCTCGGCTCTTAATAACCATTCACCAGCAGTAGACAGGGACAAAAAAGTGTGGCAAAAGCTCTGAAAACTTAGAATCCCGCAGAGAGCTAAACATGTGGCTTGGAGGCTTTGTACGGATTCTTTGCCAACAACGGAGAATTTGCGCAAATGGACTATGGAAGTTGCTGACTTGTGTGCGTTATGTGAGGAGGAGAATGGAACTACTAGCCACTTGTTCTTTGAATGCCGCTACGCTGCTGAAGCATGGCGCTTTCTTACCAAGCAAGGGACGCTTGACGCTGCAAAAATGAATCGCGGGGAACTCTGGTTCAGACGGCTGATTGAGATGTGTAACGAAGATTACGCGGAACTTATCATCATGACCTGCGACGGAGTTTGGTTTCAAAGGAACTAGATTTTTTTGAAAACAAACTTCTGTCACCGGACATAATGGCAGCTGGAGTGGTGGCAAACCTGAGGAAATTTAAAGAAGCGAATCAGTGGCCAGAGCGCATGTCCGAGGAGTTGCATACACATGCGTTGCTAAGACCACCAGAGAAAGGACGCATGATCTATTTCGACGCAGGAACGACCGGAAACTTCGCCACCATTGGGGTTCTTCAGTTGGACGAGGAAGGCAAATTTGAACGTGCGATGGCATCTAAGACCAGGGAAGCCAGCGACGCAGCTAAAGCAGAAGCACTAGCGCTACTAGAGGCGGTAAAATGGGCAGCAGAAGCGTGCCCTAATGAAGTATGGATCATTGGTGATGCCCTATCAATAATTCGTATGGTCAGGGGTGAAGTCGAACCAACTCTTTCTTGCATTGATATTATTAGCCATATTCAGCGCCTCCTTGATGAAACAGGTGTGAATTTGCCTTGTTGGATTCATAGGGATAAGAATACTTTAGCTCATTCGCTAGCTAGTTTCGCGAAGTCGAGCGAGTCTCAAATGCATGTATGGGATACGCCCCCAGGATTCCTACTTTCAGACGATACTGGACGTTACCAGTAACTTGAAATGAAATCTTTATTCTCAAAAAAAAATGTGCTATTGGGGATACAATGTGTTACGTATCTCCAGGGTACGATAAGTGTGAAAATGACCATAAGTTCAGTTTGAAAGCGTTAAAATAACTCTCAATTCCTTGAAATTGAAAAAATAATCATGAATCTATCTGATTTATTTTTTCCATTAGCGGTGATTTTGGCCGGATTACCTAGCAATTACCGAAATGTCCATCTAATAAAAAATATCAAAACACTTAAAATGTGAAATGTCCAATTACCTATACTCATTTTATATTTCTTTAGTTCCATAGAAACCTAATCAATTTTAACATCAACATCGACTTCACCTTTGCACCATTGTCTACTTCGTCGGAGTTTCTCAGCACAGCAGAATCGCCTCCTGTATTACACCGCCAAAGTTATCCCCGACTCGTCATTTCCCAAAACGCCAATAAAATTTCAACATCCGGGGACAGGAATCTGGATTGCAGCTCACACAACTCCACTAACGAGGGCATTGCAATGGCGACGTTGTTCCCTAATAGTGCGAACGCGTAAAAATAATGTACTTTTTAATTGAAATATTATCATGTTCAAATTAAAAAAAATTAAGTATCTTTACACTAAAACACGTCTTACTACATGTATAACTACCATGCATGAATAATATTAATAAATAATAGTATTACATTAATATACACGTCAGCTAGATTTATTATAAGCTTTTGTTACCTAGATGTAATAGTTTACTGTTTCGTTTCATTTCATTTGATACTTCCGTATTATGGATTATGTAACTAAGCAAGATTTATTATAAACTTTTGTTGCATTTAAATATTGTTTTCATACCATCCTTCCAAGTTAACATAAGTCCTACTTGACCAAATTAACCACTGTTGTTGCTTGAACACAGTTCCTAAAAGTTGGCTTAGGAAAGATAAATGAGATTATTGTAGATGGAAGGTAACGAATAAATGTTGTTTTGTAGCAGGAGAATATGTGAAGATGATGAAACATGAGTATGGAACACCCAAGAAAGTTTGGCACAAAGCACATGGTCATTTTCAGGCAACCGTCACCTCAATATCAGGCAAAAAGATTATAAAATATTGAAATTTGTTGTTTTCGTAGGCCGCTCATATATTGTATTGCATGTTTAACTTATAAAATATACTGCTTGTATTTTTAAATTATGCCAAATTCTTGAGAAAAACTATTTTTTTCACAAGTATATGGAAAGAAGGGGTTGAATTAGAATTATAAAAAGATAAAGTTGCAATTTTAAAATTTTATTATTCAACGTGTAGCAGTTATAAGTTCACGACCCGATTAATGCAACCCAGAATTTTTTATCTTGATTTCTTCTAATTTGCAATTTAAACCTTAATATTTTCATAACTTGTGGAAAGATCGTCTTTCAAGAGACGGATTCTCAAATTAAAAACTACACTCTATAATAAAGAGTTCATCTTTTGAGTACGGGTTTTCCATAAGTTATAGAAAGATCAAGGTTTAAACTGAAAATTAGAAAAAATCAAGATAAAATTTTCGGGCTGCATTAATCGAGTCATAAATTTATAACCTTTGCACGCTGCATGATTAATTTTTAATATTTCAACAAAAATCGTTTATGTTTCTATAGTTCTAATTCGACATCGTCTTTCTGACATGTCAATGGAAAGACAGTATTTCTCAAGACTTTATATATAATAAATATACTTTATACTCCATACGGAGTAATAAATATTTTATAATTTAGAAAGCACCCGCCGTATATACATCACAAAACAAACCAGTCATGTATATGCAGAACTCAGCATGTTCGTTTTCTTGTTTTCCAGTTGTATAATAATGTTGGTTCCTTATGTCAAGTATAAGTGTCGGCAAACTCTTGTACAAAATGATGAACGATTCGAAAATCAAATTGAAAATAATTGCTAAAGAAGACGGGTTTTTCCATTTAACTCTTCGAAAGTCAATCATTAGAAATTCACATCACTAGTTGGCTTGGCTAAACTAAAATTGTGAGTTGGGCTGGTGATGATACAGTAGAGTAAAAACCCTTATGGGCCAACATACCCAAACCCCCCCTTTGTAAGTCCAAGACCCAAAGTGGGTTACTCGGGTTTTGCGAGGCCCACTTGACATTAATTCATTATTGGGCCTCCTTGCTAGAAGAGGAAAGGAGTTAGGTCATAAACCAAGAATATTAAGGTTTTAGAATAGTATAAATATGAAGGTATATTGTCTATTTTAGTTATTCTGTCTATTGCATATTTTTACTAGCTAGCTCATTAACGGAGACTGACATGACCGTCGGAAAATCTCCCCTGCATCACTGCAAAGTTTGTTTCCTTTGCAGACCGTTGACCGGATCAAGGCAATCGAGATCTGGGGGATTCGATCGAATTCGAGACGCATCAGTTGGTTGTAATTTTTTCACAAACATATGTTACAATTACTTTTCACATGATTTAAATGAACTAAAAATTTAAAGAAAATTATAATACAACAATAATAAATCTAAAGTAAGAGAAATTTTATAAAATTAAAATTAAATTAACCGAAATAAATTAAAGTGGAAGTTCAGTTGAAAATAACATGACTTAATTTGTTCATTATTATTTTTAATTCATTAGAAATTGCTAAGAAAAACGTCCAAATTGATATTTAACTTAACTAGTCTCCCCCGATAATTTGCAATATGGGATATATATAAGTTACATGCCAGGCGGATCGTCTATAATATTGCATACTAGAATTCCAATAAAATTATAACATCTTCCTTAGGGATGTTGATTCGCTTCCCGCGAAAACCATGTCCATTTGGCAAAGAGGATCGTATGACATATTAATATCATTATTGCCAAACATTGATCTTCTATTACTGTAACCCCACTTGGTTCAACCACGATATATGTTATCAAACTGTAAACACTTTGAAAAACGTAGATCTGACATATTCAAATTAATTGAAACCCCGAAGATAAAACCACAAACAAAGTCACAAACACACGATATGTACAAGCAGATCGAGAACAACACACATCAGCGTGAACTAAATTGAGTTATTATCATGAACACAATGATCCAATCGATCAGATCGAAAAACAAAACTAATATGCAAAGACAAATCTCTCACCTATTTAATAACACAAGCATCAGTTAAAATAAAGAGTTAAGTGCTAAAATAACCCCGTGTCTTAGTCGAAAGTGCTAATCTAACCCTGTAAAATTTGAAAGTGCAAATCTAACATTAAGCTTTGGACGGAAGTGTCAATCTAAAACTGACAACCTGAAATTGGCCGGGATTCGGTAAATCAACCATTATATCCCTATTGAAAAATATTTTTAAAAAAACTTTTAAGGGCGATTTTACCCTTGCTATTCATAAACATAAAATCCTATTTTTTCCTAACAAATCCTCCTTTTCTCTGCGTCTCTCTCTCCCTTGTTTTGGTTTTTCTCTTTGTCTTCTCAGTCACCTCGGAGCAGCAGCGGTGCGGTGGTGTGGGAATCTATATGTTAGGAAATTAATCCCCCAAGATCAAGATAAGCTCATCAAGTATGGTAGTAGTATAAATGCATTGAGATATTCGTTTGGATGGTTTGCTGAAAATAATCACTCATCCTCATTATTATGCAATTCGATCCACTTTTATTTCAAAATATAAGAGACCTTTAAAAAAAATGTACAATCGAATCATGGTACTCGATATTTCTATGTTTAGTTAATAAGATGGATGGAAGTTAGGACATGAAATACATATTTATTGTAAAGTTCAACACTTTCACATGTCTTAACTATTTATACTCCCTTTGCCCCAACTTTATTGGCATTCTCACTTTTTTGATACTATTGTCTATTAAAATTTGACTACATGGTTAAATAAATAGATGAATAACGGTATTATCGCATATGATATTGTTGAATTTGTCGTAACAAGTACGTTTTAAATGTTAACCTTTTATGTCGTTATCATGCGTAGGCGAACATAGTAATGGTTAAACATATTTTTTGAAAGCGTAATTATAATTGTTGTGCAAATAGGGTATGGGAGGAGTAACATTTTCTCTCCTCCTTTACGTTTTATATTGTTCTACTTGCAGCATTCTGTTAAATAAACAAGTGGTGATACAAAACAGAATGGATGGGTCGTCGAACTAACTAACTAAATAAATAAATAAATAAATAAATGTCTGAAACTTTGAATAATGGCAAATCAAAACTGTCTGGATTATGCATGGGCGATAATGGGAATAATCATTTTTACGGGTGTCAAAACTATACTGAAGTGGAAATTGTGAATTTGTGAGATGATTTCTCACGTGAAAGCTAGCGCAGTTTAGTTCGCGAACTTGGGCCATGTTCTTCGTAATTTATCTCCACCCAATTTAATTCAACTCAATTTACTTCACTAAAAATTAAATTTAATAAAATTTAACTCAATTTCATTATATTATTACCATTTTTCATCACATTTATTTTCATTCATTTTAGCTCAATACAATTCAAATCGATACAATTCAATTTAATTCTGCTTAAATGATTTCCGGAGAATGGGGCCTTTCTTTCGTTCAAAAAATACCCGCAAGATTAAGATTGGCTTAAACGTGTTCAAGAAATCAACTTGAAATGTCACGTATGATTCAGACGGAATTTCGTTGGAGTCTCCTGGAGTATTTTTTTTATAATAATTGCGGGGTGTATATAGGCTCCCCAAACCAAAAGCAGCGAACAGAAATAGTTTGGCCTTACCCGTTACATCAGAGAACAAAGTTTTATGTTAGGGAGAAATAGTACAAGCTTAACCAAGGCAAATGAGCTTGCCATAAAAAAGGATCATGTACAAGGTCGAGATAGGCACCATGATCTGTTCCCTCCATCATGTGTTTCCATCTATCCAAACCTTCACACCCCGGAGTCTCCTGGAGTATATATAACTCCATTTCCTTAAATTAGAAAATAGATAAATGGGAAGAAAAAAATTTATGTGGCCATTTTAAGTATGTGTAAGTGTGAATTAAACGATAATTTGACAAGTGTCCATTTATAATTAAAAATAAAGAGAGAAAAGTGGGGTGCATTTAATTATAACTCTGTTGATGGTAGTATTTATCAACACAGTTACAAAAGTTACAGTTGCTACGTTGTAAAAGTGTAAAAATAACTTAGGAAAAAAATGACGAGCTTAAAAACTAATTTAAAACCAACGATTTCTTCCGTTCAATGTCGTTAGTCGTTACACAATCTCGTACTATAACTAAATCTTCTGTGCAACTTATAAATTATTTTATCTATGAACGGAAAATTACCAGTGTTTGATAAATTATTAAAATTCAACATCTAAGGTAAGCACCAAGAGAAGCAGACAACTTATTTTTTTATAAATATAACATGACTAATTAGCGCCTAAGACATTCATTATTGCAACATGTAACAATACACTCCCTCCCAACAGTAATGGACTGTCTACTTTTTCAAAGTCAAATTCGATAACCTTTGACCATGAATATAAATTAATATATATAATAAATATATCATGTGATTTATGTGTGTAATTTGATCTTGAAATGGAGGGAGTCATGCTTTTTGGAAGTAAAAAATAAAGAAAGAAAAGAGTTCAAGCTAGGTATCCCAAACTAAAAACATCTCATGAGTCATGTCCCTGAATTTTAACTTGCTCGGTATCTTCCTATCTAAAATATATATTGAAGGAGACCATTATTGTCACGTGTCATTCCCTCAAAATTGTTTTCATATGTCATTCACACAAAATTCCGCATCATCTTGAAAATATTTAATAGAAAATATAATAAGTTAATCCCCAATTTTCAATGCTTTCTCCCTAGATTTTAAACGCTCTTCAAATACTTTTAATGTTTTTCAATTAATTTTTAATTAATCCTATCATATTTACGGGTCACATTCTTGTGATTGTTTTATATTCTTATTATCCACTTGTTACGGAAATTCTTTAATAAATACAAAATTTCTGCAATATTTATTTTTTAAATTTGATACACTTTTCATTTTAGTTTGTTTTCTTAAAATTATCTAACTTCATTTCATGATAATGAGTGAATCATTTTCATTTACTTATTTTTTTCACTCTCTGTATTCATTTATTTTCACGCAATTTAATTTGCCTACAAAAATAATTAAAATTATGTTAACATATAGAATAATAGATGATGTAATTTATTTATTTTATTTACATAAGTGTTTCTAATATATTTCAATTTTGAGAAAAAAATCAGTATAAAATTATTTGTATAAATATTAAATAATATAGTTATGGAAGATTTTATTTGTAAATCTTTTCCATTGTTTAATTATATCTATAAATTTTATTTACAATTCTTCCGATACGACTTCATTTAATTTTTTAAATTAATTTTTTAGAATGGTATATTTTAGTAGATATTAATATGTAATACATTACATTATATTTTCATTAAATTATTAAATTATATTATCATAAATTTTAACTTTGTTTAATCTGTATAATTAAATTTCTCCAAGATTATGAATTTAGACTTTTTTGATCAAAATTTAAAATTTAAAAGTTCATATTTTATATTTTTCTAATTCAATCTATTAATTATGAATTGCTGATTGTATCCCAAATTAATTTTTTTTAGATATAACGTACATACAGTTTAATCTATTATTATAAATGATCCAATCCTTATATTTGATCCTGGTTCCGCTATGGGTGCTGACGAAAATGTCCAACATTTTACTCATGTAAGTTTTGTTATGTATGGAATACAATATTCGTTGACCCCGGAAAAAAATAATTCTTCTGCCTTTCCCTAGAATGTTTAATTAAAAAATAACCTTCTCAATAAAAAGGAAACATCAAAATTGTATATTTATTCTTATTCTTATTCTAATCTATTTATTATTATTCTAATTTGTTTATTGCAGAAAATTATTAATCCCTTTCCTCTGATTCAAATTTCCCCGCCAATTACTACTCCTATCACATTTATTTATTTCAGTCCTTTAAATTGGATAGCGATTCCCAGACTTCCTAGCTCTCCTAGTATTTTACCAGTCGCATTCCGCCGCGAGCAGCGTCGTGGGTGGGGCCAGACGCAATCACAGATTGCAATCAAAGGTGATATTGCAGCCGTTGAATCCGGAACACGGAACACTTGTCTTTCGCGAAGCAGACGATAATTCTCTCCAGCAAGGGATAATCTTCGGTCATGTGCTGAAGCACGTGCATGTTTGGACAAAGTTCCAGAAAGAGAACCCCATAATGTGGCAGCCTCACAGGTGGGTAAATGTCAAAGCGCCACGTGCCCTTTTGATGACGTTTGTCCATCTCCTTGCGACACGCATAGAAATACTGTAGGGGTTTATTAAAACTAGATAGCACATGTACTTTGACGGGACGTTAATTTGAAAATTATTATATATAAATAAATAAAATTTAATTATTAGTAAAAATTATTAATAAATATTACTTTAACAAAATAATATGAAAAATAATCAAAGAATATGAAAAATAATCAAGTTTTGAAAATTTAATGGTAATATCATATCATTACATGTTTGATAAATATATAGTAGTTATTATTATAATATATTTTTAATAAAAATTAAAAATTATAAATTATAATAACTTTTTACTAATTAAACTTTTTACAATTGATTTATAAATGTCCATTTTCTTCTTCTTCCAATAATTTTTTAATATTTTATGATTAATTGTGATATTTTCACTACCATAGTCAATAAATCATTTATGGCCAAAAGGGAACACTTTGGGGTGAACAACCATCCAAAAAAAGTAGAGTCAATAGTTCAGCATTTAGGCCGTAGGATTTAGCAACAATATATAACCCAACAAGTGTTCTCCGAACCAAGCTAGATAGTCTCCTATTACTAGGCTCACCTACCAACCTGGACTTTAATTTTTATTATTCCTACCGGATATCAAAACAAACCTTATGGTTTGTTTCCAGCCATGGGTTCCCTTATGACATAAGCACTCTTGGGTGGGTTAGGCCATTCCATCAAATCTTTGAGAAGGAGCCCAATATAATATCCTATTTGATGGTCGGCGTGGCCATAGGCTTCGCTTCTACCACTGTGCCTTCCTAGCCGTTGAAAGACTAAGCGAGAACGGTAAGGGGCGCACAAACAATGTTGTTGTGCGGGGGATGCAAACAAAGCCGTCCGGCCCTACCGAAGTACCAAATTCGAGGCTTACACCTCCCCAATTACATGACCTAAAAAAAGGCTTTCAATAGCGCCCTTAGAATCTAAGCCTTTTGTTTTGAAGCGCCAGTAGTCATAGTTGTGGCCACACCAACCCTTTCGTTCTTATTGCTCCGGATTTTGATCTATATGACCTCTGGGCGGTACAAAGTAAACCTCTTCCGTAGAAGCAGGTAAGTAACCTAAGAATTTGTTCAAGGGGGCCCTCTTTTATTCCCTACGTTTCATTAGATGTGACACACTTTCCTTTTTTGGTTGTTTTTGTGAATTTGACACATTTTTCTTTTACAGCAAGATTCCTTCAATTTCATCCACTCATTCTATTTTTTCTTTCTAAATTCAATTTCATCATATATTTCATTCACTTAAATCTAAGCATCTAAGTTTATGGTGGTACATCCAACGAAACAAAGGTAGTACTTTTTTATACTAGAAGATAATATGATATTACACCGAGTTAATGGTCAGATCAATTACAAGAAACATTGTTTCAATAGTGTTTATGTTAAATTATAATTATATAAATATTATGATGCATTTTAAAGTGTTTCAAAATTATAGAAATCTCGCTACAATAAATAAAACAACATCAAATCATCGAATTAATTACATCAATTGTAAAATAATATTGGTAAGATGTCAAAAATACCATTTATTATATTTTTCTTAGTTTAGTATTTTTAGGAGTTTAACACTATACTCTTTTTTCCACTGAGTTTTTTAATGAGGTAGTGTGCTCATATTTAGATTTAATTTTAAAATATTACAATTTAGGTGTTTTGATTTGATTAGGATTAGATTTGGTAAGTTTAGATAAGTTAGATTCATTCAAAAATTCATCCAATAATTTGATTGATTTATTTGGATGAATATTATCATCATTAGATTTAAATTAGTTATTATAGTTATATGTGGTTTTAATTTCTTAAATCTGCCATCATTCTTTTCAGTTTCTAATTGTACTGGCCGAATCATACCCTATAAATAGGGGAGGCTATCTACAAAATTTTACACATTATTATTAATCAAAAATTCAGATTTTTGAGTTTATTGCTTGTGAGCATTCATTTTCATTGTTGCTTAATCCTGCGGGTTAATTAAGTATCAATACCCTCTGTGAACTAATTATGCGGGTTAGTTAGTGAACAAAGAACCCTTTATTTGTGAGTTAATCCTGCGGGCTAGTGAGCGAGCAAATTTTCGATTTGAACATCAATCCCGAGGGCTAGTTGGTGATTAGTTCGTGCGACTTGTGAGGGTTTGCAGATCTCTTCATTCAGTCAAAGATTTTAATTCCGCAATCCAAAGTCTTCCGCAATCCAAAGTCATCGCAAGGAGATTAATTAAATCAATTTAAAATAATACTCCCTCCATCCCATATATATTTGTCTATTTTTAAGTCAAATTTAGTAAACTTTGACCGTAAATATAACATTAATATATTTATAATAAAAATATCACGTGAGATATTGTTAGATTCATCTTAACGTCTATTTTTTAAATATCAAATTATTATGTGTATTGTTATACATAACTATAGATATTAACAGTTAAATATGATTATTAAAAATCGTGAAAATGTAAATATGTAAATAAATATCATCTAACAATTAATCGGTCTAAAATAAATATACAAGACTATGTGTCTTATAATTGAGGGCCAATTTAAGGCACATTCAGAATATATATATATATATATATATATATATATATATAATTTTGTAGTCAGTTACACCGAATTATTGATGAATTTATTCATTTTTTTCTTTCTAACCTATTAATATTCAACACATATGTTATTTTTAAAAAATATTTATGGAGTTAATTATGTTTCCTAAATAATTCTAAAAAGAAAAAAAAGTTCTATGACTAATCAACCCACCCCCGCCCACCCAAGATTTGGCACTACATTTTAACTATCAAATAATCATAATTTTTGTAGACTAAATTATTATTTTCCTCAATATATATCACAATACCATCTTTTGGTTTCCAGTGCCAATACCGCTTATATTCCAGCAACTAGGGATGATCATGGGTCGAGTCTGGGTCGAGTCTAATAAGACCCAGACCCGACCCTAAGAAAATTTAGTTAGACCCAGACCCAGACCCAGACC
>JAULKM010087814.1:0-11351 GCA_032355605.1 Rubia tinctorum
GGTGAACCGTTGATCCGATTAGGGAGTTCTTGTAGTCGATTTTATAGTGCTCGAGAAGACGAATCCAATGGTCCCACACTTAGAGGTTTGTTCTTCTTGTAATTTTCCTGGAACTCGGTTAAAATGTCCGGATCACAATTCATCCGCTTCTTTGTCTTCCTTTTCCGACCCTTTTATCTTCTACCACGTTTTGACTCGTGGTCTTCAATATCCTACCATACTTTTTAATGTCCTTCAATAAAATAATCCAAAGGGCTTATGAGCAATCTACAAATTAAGCTCACAAAAAATAATCTAGATGCTTGTAAGGACCAAAAATCCATTAGACTCAACCTAGGTTAAAAAAATGAAGGATTTAGATACGAAAACCGAAAATGGTTATCTAAACCCCGTATGATGTAAACCTATCTAAATCTAGAAATCTTCCAACAAAATGATAACAAAAGAGATGCTATAGGCTTAGGAAAATACATGCATTTTTGCGTCTCATCAGCCATGTAACTTGGCACATGGCACATGTCATAGGTCAAGGCAGAGGAACGAGGTCAAAGATATAGGTTGTGTAAAGCAGCACCATCTTTGCTTAGAAGTTGAAGAAAACAAAAGGCCAGACGAAGGGCTGTGCAACTTGGCGCTGTACATGCCATCAGAAGACCCTCGGAACAATCCCCAAATGACGGGTCGTGCAATCAAGCACGACCTAGGCACTTAAAAACAAAGGAAAGATCTCTAGACGACATGCAGTGCAACTTGGCACATCACATGCCATCATAAAGGATGAGGAACGACCTCAAGTCCATGCCATGTGCTCTATTGCATGGGTAGTGCTGGCCAACACTTGCATTTTGGAACGGATTGTGCCAGTGTGGCTGCTAAGGTTTACTCTTTTCTGGGCATTTTAAGGCCCAATCCTATATAGTCTTACTCTTCTAGGGTTTATAAAAGAACAACTTCATTAGGTCATTTCTAGTTAGTAGGTAGGAAGGGTGGAGGCTCTCTTCTCTCTTCATTTATTTCTGTAGTTCTAGCCTTATGACATTAAATTCAATGATTGTTTTTTATTTAAGGTTTCTAGAGTAGTTATCATCTTGGAGTAGTATTTGTATTCATGACATGATTTATGATTTTGTGAGATTCTATTTTACCCTATTTTCTATGTGAATATTTGTGTATGATTTTTAGTTTCCATTTATGTATGATTTACGCCATGATATGCTTTATGATGCATCCATAATTCTACACATAGTATAATATCGTTCTAGGCTAAAATACTATCTTGGGAGTGCTAGATTAGGGCTATTCTAGTCTCTAGAGTACCGGCAAGATGAGTGCATTCATGCTATCTTGAGAGTACAATGACAATCGTTGGACTCTAATTCTAATTGGGTAACTTTGTGAGTGATTGCATGTTAGGGGTGTAAGACTAATTCCTAACGAGGGGAAACCCTTGGCTTTCTTCTATGGATAAGCATTGTAGTTTGTGGCGACTAGGGTTGTATTGAGCCAAGAGACATCATGAGATGTCAATTCCTTTTCCTTTCTAGACCTAGGGTTGGTGTCCATAGTGGAGTGCCCATAACATATTGTCCTTACTCTCGCATCTAACGGTAGCTACCTACGCAAGGCTTAGATCCTTTAAGCAGGGGCGTGTTAGCACTGGGAGTGAGATGACGGGGATGAAATGCAAAGTCGGAAGGATTGGAGCGCATCCCTAATTAAGAAGGCAACAAGATAGTTTTAATGGAGTTGAACCTTAGTGTGACTGACATTGGAAATTTCTGGCCATCTCCACACTATGTGACATAGAAATGAGATCAGGTCTTATGGTTATGTATGATAAAATCTAGGATCAAAGTTATTTAATCGGTCATGTTATGCAAATATACCCAAGACTAGTTACTCATAGTTTACTTCTCGCTAATTGCATGATTGTAGTTTGTTAGTCACAACCCCCACCCCGATTATCTATTTAATACTAGTTATTCCTAAAACACAATTGGAGTGACACACGATTGTTGGTTGTGTCGATCTAACTCTTAAATTATAGTGTCTCTATGGATGACCTCAGAATGCCACTAGCTACCTTATAGTTGTTAGACGTAATTATGGAAGAAACAATATAAATCTCTTATCTTGGAAACACACTTTGCGGGTAATTTGGTGAAAAGAATGACCCTGCGGGGTGCGGGTCAATAACAATATCTCACTAACAATTTTAGTTACATATAAGAGTAAATGATTTTGGTGACCCCTTAACTATCACAATCGTACCCTTTGGCCCTCCAATTTCTTTCAACACTATTAGCCTCTCTACTAGTAGAAATGTTGAGTCATGACCATTTTAAAAACTTTTGACCCCTTAACTATTTCAAAAACAAACTTATTTGCTTGTTGAGGAAAGTGTTAAAAAAATAGAGGGGAGAAGGTGGACGATCATGATAGTTACGGGGCCACCGAAGTCATTGGCTCTATATAAAAAATGATATTTTTGTAAATTCACGTCAATATTTCACATGATTGTATTAATATTTATATAGTAGTTGAATTTTATGGTCAAATGTATCATGTAAAAAATGGTACAAAATGAAGCAGTAACAAATAGGACGGAATAAACAATTTTGTTGAGCACTCATACGTGCATCAGACGAACTGTCGAAAACTATCACAATCTCGTACAATGTGATCTTTGACTAACAACTTTGACTTTTGAGGCTCTGACGGGCTTAACACGACTTATGAGTCGATAGACTGATAAAGAACTTTTTATCTGTATCACCTTGAATGAAAAACATATTATGCATTAACTCTCTCCTCTAATATACTGGCTGGGTTTCACCGCTGCTTGTCATGCCTTGTTGATCAAGTCATCATCCTGGTTCTCCATGGAATTCTGATTATAGAATTAAGAGTGGAGATCATTTCCACAGATCCAACAGTCCAAAAGTGTCAAGCAGGTAGTATTATCGAGTGATAGAGCACCGTTGTAAAAACATATTAAAATATGTCAAATTTATATTTGAATTCATAGGGTTTATTTTAACCTATTTAGGTTGAAAGGCACGGGTTTATCCATATGAATTGATATATATATATATATATATAAATCCATACGGGTCCATATATGGGTTGAAATCCGCGACTTTATCCATCACTCAATCCGCCAGTTGATTAGCGAGTTTCAACTAGACATTATAAAATGGGTCATACCCATGTATTTTTACTACGTACTCATATTACACGACACATATTCGACACGTGCGCTCATTTGCCTAACCTACTGGTCTCCCATTCTATAAAAATAAATCAACTTTTCTTCTAAGCACAGTTCCACCAAACATACCCTCATAGATCTAGATGCTCTCTCTATTTCGTTGAATTTGACAAACTTTTCTTTTGAGTTGTTTCTATAGTTTTGACACATTTTATTTTTTTGGAAAGATTTCTTTAATTTCATCAACTTATTCTACCTTTTCCTTTCTAAACTCATTTTCATCCACTCATTTCATTCACCTAAATCCAAGCACATAAAGCTACGGTGCCAAATCCAACGAAACGGTGGTAATAGTATTGCTACAAAAAGGAAAGAGCAAATGACTTTGGCTGCCCCTTAACTATCACGATTGTCCCCCTTTGACCCTCCAATTTTTTTCAACCCTATTAACCCCTCAACTTGCTAAATTGTTGAGTCATGACCATTGTTGGAACACTTTTGGTCTATGAACTATCTCAAAAACCAGCTCATTTGCTCATTGAAGGGTCAAAAGTGTTAAAAACAAAAGGATAAAAGACAGAATGTGGACGATCGTGATAGTTAATGAGCCAACGAAATCATTTGCTCAAAAGGAAATGATTATTTGAATGGGAAAGTAAATCACTCGCCTTTCATTTTTTATAAGTTTATTACTGTAGTTGTAGGTTTTTCTTTCAATTATTTGATACATAGTTCAATGATTATAATAATATAATAAGATGTTAATAGTAAAATTAAGAGTTATTGTAATTTTATATAAGAATTGATCATATATTGAATGGGTGATTTATGTGATAGCTAAACTAATCAATACATATGTCCACCGACGGATCATAAAAATTGGCATTTTATCATAGTCAAACAGATTACTAATGGACACAGTGGGAGGACAAAACAAGTTTGAACATGTCCAATTTTTTGTTTCACCTATTCAAATGAAGTTGGTGAATGGATGGTTTTGAAGATATTAAGTTTGAACATGTCCAATTTTTTGTTTCACCTATTCAAATGAAGTTGGTGAATGCATGGTTTTGAAGATATTTTTATCCGTTCCTACCAACTCTATTTGCACTTTTACTATTTTGACACTATTTTCTATTAAATTTTGATTTCATATTTGAATAGATTTTAAATATCAACTTTTTGTTTGACATTATTTTACGTACATAAACTTATTAACGGTCGAACATGTTTTTTAAAAAACGCGTGATAATGACTGTAGTGCAAATCTAATTATTACTACTCCATATTTTTTTACATTATTAAATTTACAAGGTAAGAAGAGGGGCTTCGAGAGCCTATAAAAGGAGGGAACCTTGATAAGAACAAATTACACAACAAACACTCTTGAACGAATAAGTAGAGATGGGTATTAGAGGGGCTTCTCTTCTTGCCACTATCTTAGTGGTCGTTCTTGCCCTATGCCTACCTTCAAGCACCTCTGCTGATTACAAGTATACATCTACTCCACCACCACCACCGGTGTATAAGTCTCCGCTACCACCGGTTTACAAGTCCCCGCCACCACCATACTATCACTCACCACCACCTCCCTATTATCATTCACCACCTCCTCCAGTTTACAAGTCCCCACCGCCACCATACTATCACTCACCACCTCCTCCAGTTTACAAGTCACCTCCACCACCGGTTTATAAGTCTCCACCACCACCATACTACCACTCACCACCACCACCGGTGTACAAGTCTCCACCTCCTCCATATTATCACTCGCCACCACCACCAACATACAAATCTCCGCCTCCTCCTTACTACCACTCACCACCTCCTCCTGTCTACAAGTCCCCGCCACCACCGGTTTACAATTCTCCGCCCCCTCCTTACTATCATTCACCACCACCTCCCGTGTACAAGTCCCCACCACCTCCAACCTACAATTACTATTCTCCTCCCCCTCCTCACTACTAATTCGCAAGTGCATGCAAATCTAAAGGTAAATTATTTACTAAATTAACGTATTTATATGCATCAAAATGGACTGTTTAATAGACATATTATTATCGTCTAAGCCATCCATATATGAAAATTTACAGCATTATTGCTGACATTCATCGAGCATTATTTTCTTGATTGCAGGAAAGAGGATGGTGTGAAGAATTAGCAATTTCAGCAGTTTATCGTGTTGAAGATACTGCACAAGAAATAATAAGATGGATGAAATGATATCTGAAGTCTTTTGTTTGTTTGAATGTTTTTTTTTCGAGTTTACTTTTGCACCTGTTTGTTATGGTTCGTATTGCGTCTAATCAAACTTCTTTATAAGGATTGGATTTCTATCCATGTTATAAATTAATAAATTAGTTCGTGCAGTATAATGTTTTCCCAATTCTATTAATTAAAAATAAACAAATACAGTATATAGTAAACGAAAATCAATTATAATTTTATAGTAACGCTTAATTAAATGAACGGAGCTATGCCAGTGGAATATGGCCCGACACAACTTTATTTTAAGATGGTCAATTAAAGTTCTATATTTATTATTATGGTAATACTTGAGCGAGAAATCTCGAAAAATATTAAGAAATTTAGAGAGAGTAGCAACTTTTCACTCAAAATAAAAAATAAATAAACATGGAATCGCTGTTTCACATTAAAAATTTAAATTCATTTTTTTAATAACTTCTGATTCTTTTATATTTATTATTATTAAATATTAAAATATAAATATTATAATTTCTTAATACGTAAAACTTGTATTAATTAATGATAATGTATAAAAACTAACTATAAGCTATAATAGAAACTAATTATAAGTTTCCACTTCTTGTTTCCCATCTCGTCCCTTTAAAATCTAACAATTTACCCATTGACAAGACAATGTACACATTGCAATAATGCAAACTAATCACTAATATCAACTTTAATTATGTCCATTATTACATCTAAAATTAATCGAAGAGGCTAGAGATAGAGTGTCACAAATAAGATAACAAAGAGAGTATTAAAAAGTTAATTGTTGAAGAAAAAAAATCTTCAACAGAAAACAAAGTTTTATTTTATACCACCTAATCATTAATGAGATTATTTTATAATTAATATTATTAGTGAGGTGATTTGATAATTATTTTCATTTATTAAAATAAATTTAATTATATAGATTTAATTTTTAAAAAATATATCTCAAAATATAAATAATTATAGTCTAACCTTAAAAATTATAAAAAATGATTTTTGTAATAACTGGTATAATCATTAGACAGCCTATTAAGTAAATTCCAGTCCACAAATTAATGCACTTAAAATTACATCTATAAAACACAGTCAAACATTAAAATCGGTCGGCGGCCAACTTTCTCTCATAAGCTTTTCTCCCAAATCTAATAAACTACAGTAACTTATAAACACCTGCAACTCTTCTCCACCATCGCCGATATTCGTCGAAAACAACCATAATTTATCAAGGCCAATCCCAAAACTCCATGGTGCTCCGATTACAGAGAGATTGGACAAATCATTAAGAAATAGAGCATGGTTTGATAAATTCATCAACTCATCAGTTCAGACCTAAGGAGGAGGCAACTCAAATCACAACCCACTATTCATGAACAATATAATCATTCAAAAACAGTATCCCAAACCATTTAGATTTCAATTGGGAACAACATAATCATGAACATCATATGTGGTTGAATAGGATGAACTTTCTACCCTTAGAGTTGAACAAACTGGTTTTACCGTTTTTGTCAAACTATCAACCCATGTTCCAACTTATTCTATCTTAACCGAGTATGTAAAGTAAATAATGCACGAGACACACAACTTAGTTACGCAGTTCGGTGAAATCCACCTAAGTCTGCAGGGCCTGACCCAATTCAGAATAAATTTAGTTATCAGAGATACGGTACAAAGTACACCATACAACTTTACTTATCTTCTAATTACAACGTGTGGATTTTACAAGCTCCCCTTACTACCGATCCGCCTTGATCAGACTCCCTCTGACCTCGAAAATAGTCAACGCTGGATCTCCTCCTCTCAAGGAATTAAGGTATATGTTCTGAACTTGATCAACAAATCACGTATGTTGGAACATATAAAATCTGGTTCTTGCAAAGCTCGCGGCAGAATGTATATCTGAAGTACATATTTTTCTCAATTGAATTCGCACATCTTGCAGGCCTATAATGTCCTCTATTGATAGTCCATATACAGATTAGAATGCTCCATAATATTCCTATTCCTTATCTGCTTCTGAAGCATATCCAAATCCCATAAATAAAGGGATTTTCCTTATCTAAAATATCCCATAATATTACATAAATCCAATTCCATAATTATAGGAATTTTTAATAAAGACATTATGCTTCTAAACGGCAGAATCAAATATTACTAAATCTCCAAGTTTCCATAAATCCTTTTCGTCGCAATATTCTACTCGCCAAAACTGAACTTTCCCAGTATGTTCCAACATGAAACATTTTTTTTAACACTAGTTCGCAAATGCCAACACAATAATCCATGAGATGCACATGACGTTACAAACCCCCTTTGACATTTTGTGGACCCAACCATTTTGGACTAATAAAATCAAAAGAAAAACTTGCATCGTACATAATCATCAGAATTCCAAAAATTCCTCTATGTTGGAACATACATGAATAACCAACTCTGAATCAATAAAAAATTACCAAGTCCAAGAAATATAGAATTCCAAATTAATTCAGAGAATTACACCAATAATATCAATATCCATATCCCCCTTTGGACCATTAAAAATGCCAAAGTCTTAGAAAAATATGAATAGAGACTAGCAAAATCAAAAACAGCTTCCCCTGAATTTAATACTGACTATGTTGGAACATAGTCTATCAGAAATAAAATTGTCCAGGAGCAGCTTTCTAATCTTCCAACTGAGCCATTTCTTCTACAAGTTTGGCCTTCTTTTCTTCCAAGGCCGCAAGCTGGATAGCAATTTCACCAAGTCTAGCATCCAAAGCTTCCAACTTAGCTTGCTTTTCTCCTTGAGCAGAATCACCAGATTTCGGTTTCCATTGTAAGTCATTCACCTGCCTTAGATCGAATGTTTTCTTGTTTGGATTCAACGGCTCAATCTCTATAATCTCGTCCTTTGGTTTTGCCTTTACATGTTCACCTATAACCAATGCTGATATGATGCACATATACACCAGAGCATGCTTTACCTTTAGGGAGATCTCTTGACGGACAATGGCTTGCTAAATGAGTAGCCCAAGGTTAACCGGCCTCTGTGTTCCAACACAGTAGAGTAACCTTGCCATTTCACGGGTAAGGGTTGTGGTGTTTGAGGATTACATCCAAAATTTTAGGGCCACCTGATACTGCCCAAAGAACTTGGAAATCAAGCACAAAGCCTGAGAATAATAACCAGTCGCCGCCCATTCAGTCTTGACTCCTCCTGAAATCTCAGTCATAAGTTGGTCATCCGAGAGCTCCATTCCTTCATAAAAAATTCCTTCAAATTTTGTAGTCTTCCGCCCCAATAACCTGTTGATCCTTTCAACCAAAAAATTCACAATTTTCCCTCATACACCCGGTCACACCAAGGTGCATCTTCCTCAATATTTCCATCCATCAAGGTTAAATATACTTCACAAACAATCTGTTTATTATAATCCAGGAACCCTATGGCAGCCTTTCTCATCCCAATCAACTTAAGAAAATCACCGCTAGATTTATATGCCACCAAGTCTACATGTCTTTCAGCAATCACCTTCCCCTGAACAAATACATCCCCCATCTCGTCACAGTTTGAGTCATAAAATATTTCAGAAAGTGCATGACTTACCGGAGGAGGAGGTAATACAGTTCTTTTCTTCATTTTGGGAGAAGGTTGTACCACCTTGCCCTTCTTGATAGGCTGTGATGATTCAGCCTCATTGGCCTTCCTGTTCTGAATGAATTCGTCCAGAACCTCATCACTAGAGTATGCAAGAACAGGTTCAGGCTCGGCTTGATTCTGCTCAGGACAGTGTGTTCCAACATGTTGTCTCTGTGTTGGAACATGTTTTTCTTCCTCTGTTTCAGCAGCTTTAGGTGTGGGCTCTTCTCTCCCTTTCTTCAACCTCTCAGACTCTTCAAAAGCTACTTCCTCATGCATTTAAAAATCATGATCCTTCAGACTTTTCCCAGTAGAGCCCAAATCGGCCTCATCAATTTCCATCTCCTCTTCTTACTGGTATGTTGGAACATACTTAGCCTCTGCTTCATCATCACTATAGCCTTTATAGCCCTCAGTTTCTCAATCTTCTTGGCATTCACAGCATCAAACTTAATAACTTTCAACTGGTCCGTAGATTTAATCGCCTCTAATCCTACAGCCTCCCCATCAGATATTTCTTTGATTTTATCAAAGCTCCTTCTCGGAATGTAACAATAGACATGAACCATATCTTTTCCCCTGTATTCCTTGTACTCACCCCTTAGCAGTTTAACATCAAAACACTCAATAAATATACATCTCTCCTATGTCTCCAGAGATCACCTCATCCTTTTTAACATCCAAAAACTCAACATTCAGGTTTTCTTAATTCCTCAAATCAATAGAAAATATATTTGTTTGAATCCACTTAGCAAATTCATCTAAAGAATCAAAAACAATTTCCTTCTAGATGACTTGAGTGGATTTAGAGACCGTTACCTTTTGGTATTTTGGTTTCTCACTGCTTGATGAGTTCTTCTTTCGTTCGGCAGAGGTTGATGCTTCCTCCTTGCTTGGATATTTATTCCCAGATGAACCAAAAGTGAGGAGAATAGGCTTCTGAATTCCATCCATTGTAGGAGCGTCTAGGAAAGAGGTTTTAGTTCGGAAAGAGAGTTCTTGGAGCACTCAAATTCAGCAACAAAATAACTTCCAAGAGTTTGAAAATTCAGTTGAGAAGAAGATGGTGTAATGCCGAAAAAGAAGGAATGTGGAGTGATTGTAGAATTTGAACCAAAAATAACTTCTTCCTTTTTCCACCTCTCTAACCATGTCCACTTTTTACCTTACCAATGCAATAATAACCTTTCTTCTATTGTCAAATAATGTCACATATTTAACTTCCAACATACCATTCAACCACTTCAACTATTCTTCTTCTTCCGCCAATTTTTTGATTTTTTACTTTCTAATTTCTTTTCTGATTTTTCCGAAAAAAATGCTGAATCATAAAATATACATATTGTACAGAGGAGTTTCAGGCTTACCTACCATTTGACACACACCAGAGTGTTGTCTAAGAAATTCAAAGGTTGAAGCATCCAACAGTTTAATAAATAAATAAATAAATATATATATATGAAAATTGTTCGCATGTTGGAACATAGTTAATCACAACCTCCTTTCTTTCAACCAAATATTTAATAAAATTGTGCCTCATGTCAATATGCTTTGTTCTAGAGTGCTGAACCGAATTTTTAGAGATGTCAATAGCACTTTTATTGTCCCACATAATCTTTAAAGGTCCTTCCTGAATTCCATAGTCATTCAACATATATCCATAATAATTGTGCACAAAAACTTCCGGAAGCAAGATAATCAACTTCAACAGATGATAAAGAGATTGCATTTTTCTTCTTGCTATGCCAAGAGGCCAAATTTGTACCAATAAAGAAACAACCCCCGGTAGTATTTTGCGATCATCTGCATTACCAGCCCAATCAGAATCACTATAACCAACAAGACTTGAGTCTTGATTCTTAGAATACCAGATGCCATAATCAGAAGTCCCACTAACATATTGAATAACTCTTTTTACCGCAGCCAAATGAGATTCCTTCGAATCAGCCTGAAATAGTGCACAAACGCCTACGCTGAAACATATATCTGGTCAGCTAGCAGTAAGATGCAACAGACTCCCAATCATTCTTTTGTATAATTTCTGATTAACTGGAACACCTTTCTTATCCTTAACCAAATTTTATGTGGTTGCCATCGGAGTTCGAATAACACGTGCACTATTAAGACCAAACCTCTTCACCAAATTTAAGGCATACTTGCTTTGGTTTATGAACAAACCATTTTTCTCTTGTTGAACTTGAAGCCCTGGAAAATAAGTAAGTTCTCCAACCATGCTCATCTCAAATTCGGCTTGCATTAGAGACACAAAATCTTTCACCA
>JAULKM010087833.1:0-11351 GCA_032355605.1 Rubia tinctorum
CCAAATGTGTATTTTCGCACATTCTCCTCTTCCAAGATTGAATCTTTAGACATCAATATCTCATTCACTCTTGATCCGTTTTCAGTGTTCGAGTAACCAATTTTATAGTACTCGCAACGTAGAATCCAAAAATGTCATCCACCGAACCCAATTCATTTCAGGTACTGCTCAAAATTAAGCTTAAAATTGACGAGATCAACTTTTATTATACTATATATTCCAGCCATAGATGATTGAGAATAACTTTATATTCAATCTGTACAAGGATTGAGGAGGGACCACAAACTTATTATGCTATTCATTAATACAAATTAAATAACCATACCAGTTCATTAATATTAATAACTTAATTTCTCTGTGCCCAATTATTATGTTTTGAAAGTAAAAACTACAAAAATTCTTACCCAGAATGATCGCACTTTGCTCAGCAATGTCGTAGTGCGACTGTTTAATTACATTACAATGTAATGTCGAGCTGCATCTTCCACGCTCTATCCACTTCATTCATAATGTTTTCTGTTTTACAAAAATTATATATGATTTGAAATATAATAAAAAATGGTCTTTGTCATCCACTTATTTTTGCTTTTCATTATTTTCCTTTCATTTTCATTATAAATTCCTTTACAAAAATTTAAGAGTTCAAAAGTAATGAAATACTTTTTTTTATTAAACAGAATATGTTAATGGTTGATAGTTGATAGTGTACGTTAAATATATTTTATACTTTCCTTTTCTAGCATAACTTTACTTGATTGATACTCATTTTCATTTCATAATATAATAAAGAGTTTTGTTTTAGCACATTTGTGATACAAAGAAATTTTTTATCTCTACATGCACTGTTATTATACTGTGGCTTACAAAGTTCTCAGAGCTAAAAAAGTAGGAACGGAGTGAAATTGATAATAAGAATAGAATAATGTCTACCAAGAATATTACCTCCTTGTTCATAGGAACAAGCTACCCGTACAAAATCTGCCCTGCACCAATTTCAGTCATCAACAATATCAACTTCAACCATAATCACAAGTTTTTTTACAATCGCAGCCAAAAGCCAATTTAATAAACCTCAAACCCATTTACCAATCCACAACCAACTCATTCATACAACCAACTCCATTGTAGCCCACCTGTCATTATCATACAAACTAGGAAAAAACATTAGCCACAGGAATACTCAGAAAAGCAACAGCCAACATACCTGAAGAAGGAAGGTAAAGTCAAAAGAGGGAGGCCAGGAATATGGCACGTAGAATTCTGGAAGACCAGTGGTCGGATGAATGCGACTTTGTTTTGAATTTTCGGAAGAACATAGGGATGTACCTTTGGGGACCAACCTCAACGGTGGAGTGAACATGCCAATAAGGAGAGGACTAGTGCTTGTCGGGGATGAGGACGACTACAATAATGGAATCCGGAACTTTGTCAACTCACTGGTAGGATTCTTTGTGGACTACAGGTAGTTTAGTGCTGGAAGAATGCAAGCGTACATAGATGAAAGCTGGGGTGGAGGAGTCCAGGTTATGGAAAAAGCAGGGAGGTTCTATGTGTTCATCTTTGATAGCAGATCACATATAAATGATGTCCTTAATAATGGCCCGATATCCATAGCAAGAGGTCTCCTGGCATTATGTCGGTGGGTGCCAGAGATGTTGTTGTCACACATGCGTGTGACCCATGTCTTGATTTAGATCAGGATTTATGGGCTTCCAACTGAGTATCTACCTCCAGAATCTGTGGTGAGATTTTCCAGGGTCGCAGGAGATGCAGACGAGGTTGTCTTTGGGGGAATGTAGGCCATGGAAAATGCTGATTACGCTAATGTTCGAGTTTTGGTTCCCATTCACCAGCCCTTGGTTTCATGTTTCTACCTTTAGCTACGGATGGATGTAAGAGCATGGATAGCTGTTGGTTATGAAAGAGTTCACAAGCTATGCAGAAGATGTGGCGGCATAGGCTACACTATGCTTGTTTGCCGTTTCCACGACAATGCAATGCTTAAATTTTTTCTGTCAGAAAGATTTGCAGCCTTAAGCCAATAATTGGAAGTAGAAATCTTCACAGATAACACAACTGAGCTTTTTCCAGCGTCAATGAGGGTTCATCGTAACCTCTCGGCGCAGAAATCCACTAGAGTTCCGGAAGACTTTCTTCAGGATAATTGCCACGGATTTGAAGGTGATGGAAATGACATCCTGTAAGGCTTTATGTACCAGGAGGACGTCATATATTTATCCCAGGATGAGGCAACACAGGCAGAGGGACACAACCATGAATTTCCAGTAAGCCATTATAATGCTCAGCCAAAATTTAGCGAACTGGCACAAGAGAACCAACCGGTAGGTGACCTGGGGGAAGAGAATGACCAATGGGAGGAGCAAACCCAGTATGGAAATAATTCTTCTTCACCAAAAAATTATTCTGACTTTGATATGGATATGGATATGGTTATTGGAACTATCCCGGAGGAACCACCTACGGCCCAGAACATAATTTGAGATTCAGAAGCTCAAGCGTTTCACCCTCAAAACCTAGTGTCAAATCCATATGCAACATTCGAACATATAGACAGAAAGGGCCATGAAGAAGAAATAGGGCCAGAAGAAGTAACCAGAAGTTTGAAAGTCCAGGAAATGGTGGAACTGTTTGGGACAAATGCTAAAATGTCGACGGTGGATGACTAGAATTTGGTGGATGATGTGGATAGGGACAAGGATGCAAATTCACTGGTAGCGGAGACAATAAATGAGAAAGGAATAATTATCCTTCACCCTCAAAGGGTTCCAACCAAACTCATTGATGAAGCTTCGAAATTCCTGCAACAAATGTATGAAAAGTCACTTCAGAAAATCAAGGAGGTCAGGATAAGGAAAAAATGGAAAAGTTGTTAGGCCACAGTATATGCCTACTATTCTTAGTGACGATTTAGATCCCGAGGAGGAACCAATTCCACAAGAGGTCATTCAAGTTGGAGAGGTGGTTGAGGGGTATTTATCACAACACTTATCAATGGAGGAAGGATTGCAAAGTTGTATTAAAGGAAAATGGTAGAGGCAGGGTAAGGAACACACAATGGTCAGAAAAAGGAACAAACCATTGAATTCGATTGGTTCAGAACTTGTTGGATGTGATAGACCTGGGGAATGTTCAAAGTTTGTACAGGGAGAGAAGTGGAACTCAGACTTCAAATAAGAGGAACAAAGAAATATGCCTAACAAGACAATACTAAAGGAAGGAGGTAATGTTTTCCTAACTGCTCTCTTCCTCATTTATGTTAAAACGTTGACTATCCCCACACAGGGATCAGTCACCTGTCAAATTCAGAGCCAAGTTAACCCAACAAATTGTCATCAACAAGATGACCCGATAAATAACCCTCACACAGCAAACCAAACCCACTTTAATCAATCACTTTCCCGTTGCAGTTCAGCCCACCCTTTTTCTAGTTGTATCCTTATATCCCATCACAAAATAAATGACCTACCAAGCCCAATTGATACCAAAAATGTGTTACCCAACAAGTGCAGGAAAATATAAATAATATAGTTTCCATACACCAACTTCAATCCCAATCCCAATCCCAAGCACATTTCAAAACCCATTCCAAAGGCACCACAACTACAACCACACGTTCAACCCAAAACCAAAATAATTCTGCAAAAGATGTACCTCCGACTTCCATCGGCGGAGACACCGACCACGGGGGTGCATTCAACATAACTGAGTCAACTCTACTATCTCATCCGCAAACTACCATCACAACCGTGGACTTTAATAGTTCTCCCACTGCGAATCAAACTCTGAAAATTAACATAATCCACCAAAGCCAGTATCTGAGCTTCAAACCAGAAGAAGGGGACGTAATCACCTCTGTCTTGCTGAAAATGAGTGATCGCGGTAGCAGCCCCTTGGCTGATCTGCTAGCCACGACGGTGGGAGACCAGGCTCGGCCACTTGTTGCCAAATTTGAGGAATCCTTGGTGGTTGACCGGTCGCACAACGGGGACATGCCAGCGGTGGCTAAGGTCAAAACTTAGGTTGGCGACGACGCTAATGGAGGATCAGTGATGCTCACAGTCTCCGATCAACTTTCCGACCCAAGTATCTCCTAGCGGAAGATCGGTTTCATGGATGGGTGGGTTTATGAAAATGGAGGGTATCCACTAGATGGGTGGGTTTATGAAAATAGTGGAATCCAAATGGAAAGGCAGTCTTTGGATGAGATCTACGGAAAAAATAAACTAAGCATTGTTAGGGAAACAAGCATGGTCATTGTTGGAAAACAAGAATTCCTTCTTTACCAAGTTTTTCCTAGCTAAGTATTGCAGAAAGCAGGGCATGTTGAAGACTAAACAAAAATAGGGAGATTCATGGGGATGGAGGGGCATACTCTAGAGCCTCGACCTAATCAAACCACACCTAAAGTGGAAAATTGTGTCGGGAGAGACTGTAGGTATCCAACAGAACTGGATCGCAGACCAGTTGAATCCAATCCGGTTTGATATAGGGATTATCCCATCTATCGGCTTCAAAGTCTCGGATCTCATTGACCCATATAAATCCTGAAGAATATCACTACTAAGAGTGCTCTTCCCAAGCCACACGATTCCAAGAAATTGTTAAATGATTTCGGGGAGACAGACTACTTAGTTTAGGAGAAGGAAGCGCTACGGAAATACACAGTCAAGTCGGGATATCATACTGCTTGGGGAATTAGGTCAAGATCAAAACCACGTCTTCTCCACCAGGAAATTTTAACCTCAAAGAATCAAAATTCTGGAAGATCCAGTGGCATTTAAACATTCCAAAACACCTCAAATTCCTCATGTGCAGAATGATTCAAGGGGCATGTCCAGCCAACATAAACCTAAGGAGAAGAGGTATGAATCTCTCTTCTATGTGTCGTATGTTTTTTTATTGTGGACGAGTCAATTGAACACATGATCTTTGAGTGTGACTTCGCTACAAGAGTTTGGATGCAGAGCATATTGGGTTGGACTTCACCTCAGGCAGTCCTACTTCATTAAAGGAGAAGTTACAACAGTGGTTCACAATGGCACCGGAAAAGGAATACATACTACTGGCTTCTTTTACAATATTGTCAATATGGTGCGCAAGGAATAAGACAACGATTGAACATACATTACCATCATTTGATCAAATCAGGGCCGATATTGGTTCTTTGGTACATGAGGCTAAAACAGGTGATTCCATATGGGGGTGTTACAATCATCCTCCACAACAACCAGATATTAAGGTCAAACAACCAGTCAGATTCAGAGGGTGGCTTTTTTAATGAAAAAAGGAAGGCCAGAGACATTAACCTTTTATGGACCAAAAAAGGGACAAGCGTGGATAATTTCTTTTAGGACTAGACCTTAATAAGCACCGATGCAGTGTTCAACAATGTCACAGCAGAAGGAGTAGCTACCTGGTGTGCAAAACAATGTCGAGTGGAGAGGCACAAAGCCATTACACGCATTGTCAGTTGTTCAAGCAGAACTAAAGGCCATCATACATGCTCTCAAACAATTAATTGCCAGAGGAAACAAGAACCTTGTGATTAAAACAGATCGCGAGAATGTTTTGCGCTACATTAGTAATTATCTTTACATCCCACCAGACGTTAGACAAGTTGTAAAGGAAATGTTGGTTTTAGGTATGGTATTCCACAAGTTGGACATTGTTAAGGTGTATAGATTAGAAATAGCGACAACACATGAGTTAGTGCGCTCTACCTCATATTGTAATAAGTTATCCAATCATGAATGAGAATGTATCACTTCCATAAAAAAAGTAAGAATAAGAAAAGTTGTTCTATGTATAGTACTCTCGTTAATTTTCTGAAAGTTACTCTCTCATTCCTACCAGTAATGACATATTTACTTTTTTAAAGTCAAATTTGGTAAATTTTGACCACAAATATAAATTAATATATACATAATAAATATATCATGTGAGATATTGTTGAATTCATGTTAACATATATTTTCTAAATATTAATTTTTTTATGTGGAATTGGTATATGTAGTTAGAGATATTGATGGTTAAATATGATCATTGAAAACCGTGAAAAAACAAATATGACAATACTGCTCGGACGGAGGGAGTATATCCCTACATCTCACGTGAACAAGACACTATTCCCTCCAATCTATTCATTTCACACAGTAGATTTAATGTTTAGATTTATGGTGAATAAAGTAAATGAATAAAATTAAATTTAGAAAAAAACTTGTAATATGAATGATGAAATTGAAAAAATTTTGAAAAAAAACATGCCAAATTCGTAGAAAATAACCCAAACAAGTGTGTCAAAGTATGACTTTTCACATGAAACAAGATAGTTCGGTAGCGGTGATTTTTGTTTCTTTTTCATTCTAAAGTTGTGTATTAAAACACACAGACCTCTCGTCCCCACAAGTAGTCGTTTTTTTTTCGTTGGGACCTGACCATTTATATTCACTGTGCTTCAAAGTGAACATTGAATACAACCAGGAGCTGTAACGACTAACGTGTATATATAAACCAAACCAAACCAAACCAAACCAAACCAAACAAAACAAAACGTGAGCTTTCGAAATATCACCGTGTCCTTATAAGGGAAAACCACAACAATTTAAAACTATACTCCATCCATCTCATCATTATTGACATATTTATTTTTTCACGATTTTCAATGATAATGTTTGACCGTCAATAGTTTAGTTACATATAAAAATTTCACATAAAAAATTAAAATTGAAAAAATAGATATTAAGATGAATCTAACAATATCTTACATGATATATTTATTATATATATATATATATATATATATTATTAGTCAAAATGACTTCAATATCTCCGGTTGACATCACCCTCCAGAAAACAAACAATTTATATTATATGGTGCTTGAGATTAACTCATATTTAAAGTCAAAATTTTTAAATTTGATTTTCAAAAAGTAAATATGCCAATAATAGTGTGACGGATGGAGTATTATGGTATGGACGAGGATGACTTTCTTCAACATCACTACTTTCTGCAGATTTTGGAATATTACATGCAATTTGTACGATGAAACTGAAATAACACCGTACAGTTGCCAACGTACATATTACAAGTAAATCATCGCTTCAGGAAATGAAGATTTTAAGGTATATACCATCTGTTTCATTGGATGTGCCACACTTTGTTTTTTCAGTTGTTTTTTTTGGATTTAATACACTTTCCTTTTACGTCAAGATTCTTTCAATTTCATCCACTTATTCTACTTTTCCTTTCTAAATTCAATTTCATCCCTCATTTCATTCAACTAATTCCAAGCACCTAAGTCTACGGTGACACATCCAACGAAACGGAGGTGACCTAAATATAAGATATAAAAATGAAGAAAGACACTAGCGGGCATGGATCTGACACAGCAAACATAATAGGCATCTGGATCTCAAGACCTACACTGGTTGTATCAGAAATCATATAGTAGAATTCCATTAGTTACGGCGGCTGCTTAGATTTGTTGGGGGAATCATGGATTGGTGTCTGTAGATTTGGAAAAGTAGTTCATGTATAGCAGGATGGTGTAGGTGACAATGAGAAGCCATGATTCTTTGATGGCTGATAAATTTGACAAGCACAAGGTGTTTAGCTTCACAGGCAGAGGAGAAGATGGCAATATGGGTGGAATCGAGAAACTGCTCTTGCAAGAAAGAGGTTTACACTTCAGCAAATCTTTGTATGAGATCGTCTTATCAAGATATCGGAATGACAACAAAAGTTTTACGAGTGTTATGGAGAGATGAAACTCTAAAAGGAATTATAAAAAATTTCTATCTTTTGGGTATTGTAGCGCACCAACTGAATAAAACAGATATTAGCCCCAAATAATTGAAAATCTATGATAACGATGCTGGAACAGGCCCCTAACTAATAGAAAAATGCTGCATAATTATGAACATCACCTACAAAGAAGAAAGGAATATATAATTGTTGTGCGAAACAAATTTACCTGCAGAAAGGAATTGTCTTATTTCATATTACCCGTAGGCTAATTTAATAGCAAGCTAAAACTAGATTCCTGAACTTATGCCACTGACAACCTCCATTCAACTAATATTCCTCGTTTATAGAAAAATGAAAAACAATCCTGACTAATTCCTATACATGGTCTTATTAACTCTGAGCAACAATAAAATAGATTTTATTGTCCAACATTCACTTCATTAATCAAATTGGTCCAACCTCTTTCATAGCAATGCTGGCTCGTAATCTTCAAAAGGACCGAGGGGGGCCTTCTGCTCGGTCCTTTTGGAGCGACCATCAACGACAAAGTTCTGCTCTGTCCTTTTGGAGTGTTACATTGCTCTCTCACTTTTGATGAAGTCCCATCATCACCGCTTGTGATGATGTTGTTGCTACGGGTTCCAATGTTTCTCATCTCACACTATGATACCAATTGTTGGTACATGCCCCAACCAGTAGAAAATTGTTGCATAATTATCAACATCGCGTCCAAAGAAGCAAAAGTATTCATACTTCAGCTTAAACAATATAAATGAGTGTTAACGAAAAAAAAAAGGAGGAAATATAGATGTTGTGCGAAACAAGTTTACTAGCAGAAAGTAGTCGTCTTATTTCTTATAACCCATAGGCTAATTTATAATCAAAGTAAAAAAAAAAACTAAACTCCTAAACTTATAAAACTAAGAACATGCATTCAACAAATATTCCTAATATATATCAAACTGAAAAACAATCCTAACCGGCCAGGTCCTATGACTTGGTCTTATTAACTTATTTTGAAAGTAAAATATATTTGATTATCCAATATCCGAGTAAAAAATTACGTTGGTCGAATTCCCTTCCCATTCCCAAGTGATGCACGCGTTTTAGAATCATATACATGCCATGTTTCAACGACAATATTTCATATTTTGACCAAAATTTAAGATTTTAAAAAAATATTTGTTTAGCTAAATTTATGTGTTTTAAAGTTAAAATTTAATATTTAAATGTAAATTATGTGTTTAAAATTTAATAAAGTTTGACATTAATTTGTGATATTTGACTATATATCTTAGTTTTTGAACTTTCATTTTTATTGATATGTTAACTTTTCATTGTGTCATTTAATACATAAAAATGGATGTATATTTTTATCCAAATGAATATTAGATTTTTATTTAATGAAATATTTTTCCTAATTGATTTTTACATTTTCATAATAGTATTTTATTTTTTCGATATTAGTGTTACATTTTGCTGTGAACTTTAATGTTATATTTTGTGGTGCACTTTGATGTTTTATAACTTATGTGTATTTTTTATTTCTATATGATGTATATCTTGATGTATTTATTTGTTGATTAACTATTTTAAGTTGGTGTATGTATTTTAGTAATTTCTTATATGATATTTAACTATTTTAATTTGATGTGTATTTTTGGTGTTTTTATTTGATGTTTATCTATATATTTTTTAATGTGTATTTAATTATTTTGTTTTATAGTTAAATACTTTAAGTTGACGTGTAATTTTACTTGATGTTTAACTAATTTACTTTTGATGTGTATTTTGTTGTTTTTATTTGATATTTAACTATTCTATTTTGACGCATTTCTTAGTAATTTTTTATGCATACTATTTAATTTTTATGTAGTATTTTTAGTGTATTTTTTGTTTATCTTTTTTTTTAAAATTTTAATGTGTATTATAGTGTTTTAGTTGATATTTAAATATTTTAATTTGATGTATAATTTTTGCCTTTTTTACTTGATGTATAATCATGTATTTTGATGTGTATTTTGTTGTTTTTATTTGATGTTAAACTATTCTAATTTGACATATATTTTAGTACTCTATTTGATGTATACTATATTAATTTTATGGATATTTTAGTGTATTATATCTTATTCTTATCTATATTTATTTTAATGTGTATTTTAGTATTTTTTTATATTTACTATTTTACTTTTGATGCGTGTTTTGGTATTTTTATTTGATATTTGACTATTAAGGAATAGGAATGTTTTGCCTTTTATGACTTTGTATAGGTCTATGGTCTCTCTATATATTGTAACACAAATTATGAATACAATCACAACATTATTCCTACTCAGTATCAGAGTCTAAAATCTTGAAACCTCCAGAAATCTAAAATTCCCAATTTTTCCAAAATTTTCGATCTGATCCCCGTCTGCTGTTGCAGCCGCCGTCCGTGCTACTTTCGTCGTTGATCCACCGTCCACACAATTGTCTGCTCATGTGCCGCTGCATTTGTCCGACACGCACCATCATGTCAGTCCAGCAACTTCCATCGGTGATCTTCCTGATCTATGATCCTGCTGCACCAATGTCGACCCTGATTCCGAGTCACCCATGATGCCGCAGATGCTGCTCGCATAGCTCTTGAAGCCTAGGCTAAGAAAGATCATGATCTCGTTGCCTTTGATGTTAATGCCACTCTCTTGAGATAGCCGCAGTTACGTGCTGGTAGCTTGCAATCACCGCCGACTGGCCGCCCAATGAAATCATTGTACTATCTCTATCCATCCAAAAACCCTTGAACTTTTAACCTGTCTTGTTGTTTAGAAAGGTGGAGAAAACTATTAAGAATGCACCACTGCAATCTGCAGTGCATCACTTGTGTTTTCATATTAGAAAATCCATATTATTTTTAAAACACCACTTGTTATGGTGGGAGGTGGGAGGACGTCGTCGTGCCTCTCAAAGATAGTATTTATATGCCCTAATTGAGGCTAACTACTAGAAAGTAGATAGTAGCAAGTCGGGGTCGTCCACGAGGAAAAGAGGGGTTTATCGAGTGTTAAGCGTAATTAAAAGCACACAAATATGTCACTCTAAGTGTGTGGTAACAAACTTGGAGGGGGGGGGTTTGAACACTACGATTACTTTATATAACTAAATTAACCAAAAATTAGAGAAAACAATATAACTATGATCACACTAGCACGAAAGATGTAATTAAGATGATAACGAGTCTTGGGTACAATTGGTTTACATTTCTAGTCATCCTTTGACCATCAAATAATTATCCTATTTTTATGCATTCATCACATATTGTGGAGAACTTATCCACACATTTCGAGTGAAGATATTTCTCGACTCTCCTCGGTTATAGTTAGAGTGGGCGATCAGCACCACACGATAACCCTTACCTTCGGGTCACCCTAGATGAACGGCGTCATAGACTTCACAGAGAATATAAATACACATGGAGAGCCAATACAACTAACACAATATCCTATAAGCGAGAAATATCGGGATAGCACAAATATATCTACTAATAACGACTATGAGGATCGGTCTTCACGCTAATCGTTATTAGTGAGCCACATTGATAATT
>JAULKM010087854.1:0-27328 GCA_032355605.1 Rubia tinctorum
GGCTTCACACCTCACCAACTCACCACCTTGGGTATCAAATTTCAATGCCGGAGTCAGGCAACAGAGGTATCAAATTTCTAGTCCTAGCAAAACTAGGGGTACAAATGCACTTTTGAAAAACTGGAAGGTAGAAGTGCACAAACAGTTAAACTGGAGGGTATAAATGCACTTTGTTCAATAAAAAAACCAGCGATAGAACACCAAAAACATCCAACTTTTCGAGACCTAATTTCTCATGGTCATACCTTGATCTTTCTTCATTTCCAAAATGATGTTGACAATCCCATATAAGGGGATCTCGGGTGGGAGTGTATGGAAGGCTGAGAAAAGTGCACAACGGGTTGTACGTTTCAAAATTCTGAAAGGATTCATGGACACAGACAGGGCCTACACGGGAGGAGCCTGGTTGGGGTAATTAAAGACTGAATGATTGAAAATTTTGGATTCTGATTGGGTTGGGCATAAGATGTGTAAGGAGAACAGAATGAGGAGAATCTGGAAGAAGAAACCGTTGACGACGATACACACAGCATCAAAATCAATTCCAAAGTCTGGTATAATCTTTTTCGTCTCCCTCTTTTATTTTTTTGTTGATTATTCACTAGATGCCTCCAAAATTTCATATGAATTAAGTTTATTGTGATTTTTCATTGTATCATAAGCTAATTCAATCTTCTTTAATGCTTTGTTGAGCATAGCCAACACTGTTTTTTTTTTTATAAATAAACCCATCTGAATGGGGGAGATATTTATTAGGTTCTCCAAACCTGTTGGTAACTTTCGTTACTCCAAAAAAAACACCTAGGTGAAAGTTTGTACAAGTAAAGTTCGAAGAAGGCAATAATATTGCCGATTTCGAACCTATCTATTCATGTAGGTAAAAATTGATAATGATTCCGAAAACTACACCTCCACCCCCCGTGTCGATGTAGATGTTTCGGCCAGACTATCAAAATTTCCTAGATGGTGTTACACTCTAAAGAGGTCTCAAAATGTAAACTAAGAATTCTGCCTTTGATGTTAGTTACTCGTTAAAAATTATTCTGCCTTTGATGCCTTTGATGTTTGAGTCTTGATATCTCTGTAATGATTTGGTCTGATTCCAAAATCTGTGTCCAAAGTTGCTGAGCCTCTTTTCAGCTCCTCAAAATGTTGTCATGCCTTTGAAAAACTGGAATTCCTCCTTTTGCTTGTGCATCTCCATTGGTAGTTACCTGTAAACGAAAACCAATCAGCAGTATCTATTCGAGCCCTCGACTCGCAAATCCGGCACATTTAAACTATCTAAAATCAGAAGCCCTTTACATTTTCGATCCAATTGTTCATAACCCAAATATGTTCCTGAATGTGTAGCTTGGTTAGCTTTTTTTGCCAAATAGTCAGCTACAAGGTTTCCCTGTCTCAGGGTATGAGAAAGATAAAATGAACTGCACAACTCTTTAATTTGGCATACCAGCATATATAAAGGCCATGGTGCTTTAAGCGGTGAATGGATAGATTCTATTGCCACCTTACAGTCAGATTCAATGACGGAGTTTTGAAGATGTAGAGATAGTCCAATTTCCGCTCCTATTCTAATGGCTAACAATTCAGCATGTAAACTCGATTCAGCCCTTTCATTTTTCATGAAAGCCTTAAATAATGTGCCCACAAAATCTCTTATTATTATCCCTAAACCTGCAGATTTGGTTTCTTTAAGCCAAGATGCATCTACATTGATTTTATAATTGTCAATTGGTCTAATCCAACTAACAGATCTGATGTTGGGTTTAGGAGGAGGCTTCAACCCAGGGATTAGTCCAATATTGGTCCATTCATCATCAGAAGCTATTACTCTTGGACAGGGTTTAATGAAGAAAGCTAAAAATATATCTTGTTTGATATTTTGAATCACCATCTCAAGGTTAGGATTCAAATTGTCAAACAAAGATTTATTCCTTACTTTCCATATATGCCAACATATAACAGATGGAACCAATCTAATGAGAGTTGTGTGAATTGCAGATTCCCCCCTGACAGACCAAAAGTATGTTAATCTATCCCAAATGGAGTCAAATTTTAGTCCCTGTAGTTTAAGTATTAATCCAAAGTGGTTCCATATTTTAGATGCAAATTGACAATCATTAAAAAAGTGAGAGAGACTATCCCCATCACAGCAGTAAACACATTTGGATGCCAAACTTATGTTTGAATATATAACAATATCATCAAATGGCAAAATGGCATTCACTAATTTCCACATGAAAACTGAGATTTTTTTTTGAAGTTTAGGATGCCACACCTGAGATAATGATCTTAGAGGTCTTCTTGACTTTGCCACCAATTGATATGCAGATTTGAATGTGAAAGCTCCGTTTGAAGAAGGCTTCCACACCATTCTGTCCTCCCTTTCTGGGTAAAGCTGAGCAACCTGCAGAAATTGAGAGATATGGCTGGGTAAGAAGTGCAGCTTTGGTAGGATTTGATCCTTACTTTGTAAAAACTCTGCAATTGTTAGATTCTGAAACTCCAAATCATGATCATATATAAAGTCCTGCAGTGGTCCAAATCCTGTCCAGTTAGAGGTCCAAAAATTTGGCAAACCTTTTCCATGTAAAACTGTAGTATTGTTTTCTGCCAATTCATTCACCTCTAAGATCCTTTTCCAATTTTGTGAAGTTCTCCTACTTATGGGAATAGTCCATAGTAATTGTGACCATAGTACATTTCCTAGCTGGAATTTCCACCATAATTTCATAGAAAAAGCTTTTATCAAAGAACCAAAGTCCCTAAGTCCAAGTCCATTTTGTGTTAATGGATAGCAAATATGTTTCCAGCCTTTCCAAATTTTCTTAAAGCCTAATTCCTTCTCCCCCCAGAAAAAATGAGATATAATTCCTTTAAGCTTTTTTAAAACCGTTTCAGGTGGCCTCAGTACTGCCCATAAATGTTGAGGCATAGAAAACATGACTGTTTTTATGAGAGTTAACTTACCTGCCATGCTCAGCCACCTATTTTTCCAATTTCTAGTCATTCTCTGAAAAGATTCTATAAGTGGCTGAAAATATGCATGTTTAGTTCTTCCAGTAAAAATAGGGCATCCAAGATATATGAATGGGAATTTACCTTGTGACATATGTAGCTGATTTCTAAGTAGATGTACCTGTTCCCCAGTAGCATGTTTGCTAATGAAGAAATTACTCTTAGAGTAATTGAATTTCTGCCCTGAAACACTTTCAAAAACCTCAAGAAAAGCTTTTAGTCTAATGACTGAAATCTTATTAACTTGCATAAACAAGACAGTATCATCAGCATAACTTAGGTGAGAAATTTGCAAAGTTCCCCTAGGCAATCCAAAATAAGTCAGTTTACCAGTATGGAAAATGTGCATAAGAGTTCTACTAAAAGCTTCAGAGAATATATTAAACAAGCAAGGTGAGAGAGGGTCTCCCTGCTTGATACCTCTAGATGCTGGGAAAAAACCAGATGGTTTTCCATTTATTAGTACAGAGAAACGAGCTGCATTTAAATTGTTAAGTATTACCTTTATAAAATCTGAGTGAAAACCAAAACATCTCATAATGTCAGCTAAAAAACTCCAACTAACCCTATCAAATGCCTTTGCTAAGTCCAGCTTAATGATACAATTGGGATCTGGTTGCCTCCTATCAATGAATCTTGTCATTTCTTGCAGGTAAATAATGTTATCTGCAATCTCTCTCTGTTTCATAAAAGCTGTTTGATTCATAGAGATTAGTTTATGCATTAAAACCTCCATTCTTTCCAATATCAGTTTTGAGAAAACTTTATTGATGCAATTTGATAAACTAATGGGTCTGAAATCTGCAAATGTGTTTGAGACTTCCTTTTTGGGAATAAGAGTAATCCAGGTACTAGAAATACCAGGATGAATTTCATTTCCTTTAATGAAATCGGCTGCAGCATTTAGCATATCTTGGGCTACTGTTTCCCAATTCTGTTTATAGAAATGTGCTGTAAATCCATCAGGTCCTGGAGTACTGTTGTTTTTAAGAGAAAAAACCACTCCCTTTAATTCATCAAAGGTAGGTTCTGCTAGTAAGTAGGAGTTCTCCTGTTCAGATATTAAGCTGGGAATTAATTGAAGAAAATGGGATTTAAAGTGATCACAGCTATGGTCATTATCATCCATGAGTAAGTGTGTGAAATAAGTGATGGCCTCCCTTTCTATTCTTACTGGCTCATCTAACCAATCCCCCTGTTCAGATTTTATTCTTGAAATGTTCTGTTTCAGCCTTCTTTCTTTCACAGAAGCATGAAAGAAAGCAGTGTTTTCATCTCCATCTCTAAGCCACTTAACTTTTGCCTTTTGCTTCCAAAACAGGTTTTCTTCCTTAAGTGCTTTGAGGAGTAGAGCTTTCCTATGTTTAAGTTCAACCAGATCTGAGGTTGAGTTGGAAGCCTCATAATTCAATTCCTGGTTCCTTAGATTCTCTTCTGCCCTTTTAATGTTACCATTTATGTCCCCGAAATGGTCCTTATTCCACTCTTTCAGAATTGGTTTTAATCTTTTAAGTTTTAAGTAAAATCTAGTCATTCCAGTAGCATGAATGGGCCTATTCCAGGAATCCCGAATGATTAGATTAATTTCAGGTCTATTTAGCCAAACATCTAAGAATCTGAAAGGCTTTGGATTTGTAGAAATGTCACTGCCTATGGTAAGCACTAATGGGGAGTGATCCGAGGTCAGCTTATTTAGTGTATGAATAGAACTATTTGGGAAATTTTTAAACCATTCTTCATTTGCCAGGGCTCTGTCTAATCTCTCTAAGGTAGGAGGAATTCTTCCATTAGTCCAGGTGAAGGAGTTTCCTACTGTGTGAACATGACTCAGTTTATTTATGTTAATGAAATCCAAAAAGTCTCTGATACTCCTTGCATTTGGTTTTTTAGGACCTTTATATTCATTTACACTACTCATGGCATTAAAATCACCAATAATCAGTCTGCTGATGCTGGCACAGTCCTTAAATTCTGACCAGAGGTCCCTTCTAGTGCTAATTACCGTAGATGCATGTATGAAAAACACTTCCATTTCTTGTTTAAAAGATGGAAATCTAATTTTAGTGGAGAGAAACTGGTCTGCATCTACCGATATATGAACATAAACTTCAGAGTTCCAAAGGAGCCATATATTGCTTTTAGGTGAGCAGTAGCAGTTATCAAATGATAGGATTCTTTTATATCTTTCACCCTGTGATTGATCATGCTTTGGTTCGATTATGCAAAGAAATCTTACTGAGTGTATCTTGATTAGCTTTTTAAGCCTTTCCAATGATGTTTCTATTCCTCTCAAATTCCAGACCATTCCTTTTATGTTATAGGTTTTAACAATCATTAAAAACTGATCGTTTGCTATTTGAGGATGGTCTTTCAACAGATATCCGATTAAGTTTATTGAACATAGTTCTCTTTCTGCTCTTTAAAGGTCTAAAGGTAAACGTACTTCTAGTTTTTAGAAGACTTACCTTCTCCCCCAGAAGCTCTTCAGTACTCTTACCCGTTAATAGGTTATGGTCATCCTCCTCTGCAAGCAGTGAAAACCTATTTGGAGTGACAGGACTGCTACTAAGAGACAGTACAACAAGATTGTTAGTATCCATATGAGTAGAAACATTATGAAATGGGATACCTGATGTGTCATCCAGTTCCTTAGGATCCGGCAGGGTAACTTTTTCCTTTAACCATAAGCTATTATCACCCTTGTTTGCTGGTGACCTCTGACCACTATTTGACCTCTGACCTCAAAGTGTATTTGAATGTTGAAATATAAAGACAAAGTTTTTGGGAAAGACTGCATATCCATAGGCATATGGAAATACTGAGTTAAATTGGAATTATAAAAAGGTAAAAGATTTTAGAAACAATATTAAAATTTTATTATGCACGTGCATTAGTTATAAGTTTATGACCCGATTAATGCAATCCAAAAATTTAATCTTGATTTCTTCTAATTTAAAGTTTGAACCCCAATCTTTCCATAACTTATGGAAATACCGTCTTTCAAGATACGAACTCAAATATAAAAATATATAATATGAAAAATAGTTTTAAATTTCTAAATTTAGTATGTAATTTTAAAAAAATGAAATGTATAAGTAAAACAATAAAGTGGACTGTCCATAATTTTATGGACAGGTTGCCTGTCAGGAGATTCACTCCTATGAAAAATACTATGAGAAGAAATGAAAAATAAGACATTCAAATTTAATTACATGGAAAACTCAAATCGAAGAAAAACCGTGGAACTATTAATCCAACACTTCACTTTATGCAACTATAATAGAGTTATAATATCTCACACATGTTGGATGGATTGCAATGATCCTTACAATATGGTTGAGTGCTCAATCGGTAGAGACGGGTAAGGTTTCTCTCAAACTCTCACTAGTGCAGAAACATCTTAAAGGTAGTGATATAAGGCGATTCTGCTGGTTTTTTGAAGAACTGACATTGAGAAGGGGTTTCGAGTTTGAAACTAACATGTTTTGGCTCCCCCTCCATTTTATAAGTGTTTGTTTAGGAACCACCTTATATGGAGTACAATTGAAGGAGGTTACTGTAGATTTAACTTCAGTTGAGCAAAATCAAAGGTAGTTTGGCCTAATTGAATTTGTAAGGCCTCAGTTGTTTGTATAGGTTAAGTAAGCACGATGGTAAGATGAAAAGGCAAAGTGTGATAGCCACCGAACTAAGGAGATCACCTTGTATAAATGAACGAGTAATCACCCCACAAGGAGCACACAGAGTTATAACTGCACAACCACATTGCAACAACTACGATTTAAGAAATGTGCCCATTAGAGCCGATGAGACGACATCCTCATAGGTGCTGAACGTGGGCACGAATCACCGAGAATATATGGGAGCATACCCTATAAAAGGAAACAAGATGAAAGAAACCGGGAAAGTAACAAGTTAAGACATATTCACTTATTGACTCTAGAAGTTCCAACTTTAACATCAGAGGCTCTCCCCCAAATTCCATCTGGGAGATTCTTGCAAGGACTTCCATAAAAATCAAGACCGTCAGTATTATTCCAAGAGTTCATACCACATCAATGGTGCCGACTGCGGGGCCAATATATTAGGTCAATTTTCCTCCCTGAACCATGGTGACTAGGAGTCAGAAAGTTGACGGAAAGAAGCAACGGAATCAACACCACCTCCACCACCGTCTCCACAAAAAACACCATTTCCGATAGAAACAGAAGACATCCAGGAGTTAGGAGAGGAACATGATTCCCCTCCACCCGGAGATAAAGAGAAGCAATCCTTCACGCCCTTCTTAGAAGCTAACGAGTAGCAGTTGTACAAACAATTCGTTATTTCAACCAAGAAACAAAAGGATAACATCTCACTAGTTTTCCTTTCTCGACATTATAATCAAGAATGGTCTTAAATATCTAAAACCTCTCAACCCTAGCCTACTCCTGAGTCATATCTCAAAGCTTATGGTTGATATTGTAAGTATCTAATTTCAAAAATTGCCTTGAAATTTTGGACTCATAATATTCAACATAAGGCACTTGACATCGGGGATTTGAATATTAATGGCATACTTCTTCTTTTTCTTGCATTAGAACTATAATCAAATTCCTTTGCCAAGTTACTGTCGTTCAATTCATCCTTCCGAAGGATCGAACACATATTAGAAGAGTTGTTGTATATTGTTATACATGATTATTTCAATATAAATAAATGCAACAAAAACCGTTTAAACAGAATAACTTAAAGAAAAGCACACAAGCTTTTTAGAAGTTATTCAACATTTTATTCTACCCAAATTGGTCCCATGCCTTAAAATAACAAGGTCTTAAGCAATCCCATTGCTAATAGTATACAATACTATTTTTGGTTGATAGGGTACATCCAATGTACTACCTATCTCTTTTTACCTCTACATCTGAGAACGCCTCACTGATATTGACAAGCAAACCAAAATTAACCTTCTCCTTTGTATAGACTCCAATCACAGTTTACTTCTTCATCGAGTACTTCTATGGAGGCAAAAAGTAGAACACTGTTTTCTAGGATGGTTTCTTCAGCATATTTGGCCTTCTCCTGAACTCTTTTATATCTTGGTGCTCTGCATTCTGAGGCATAGTGCTCAAACTTGTTACAGTTGTAGCATTTTATATGAGACTTATCATACCTGGGCTTTGATCTCCAGGTACTAAGAACTTCGAATGAGTCTTCTCCTCTGTGGGTGTTTCCAACCTTGCTCGTATCCATGTCCACGACCACAATATTTCTCTCGACTATATCTCTCTTTGTTGGCTCCCACCATCTTCTCCTTTTTCTAGACGAGCTTGCATCTTGAATGCCTGCTCCACGACTTCCTCCTTACTCTTCTTCGTTTCTTCATAGGCTTACAATGAGCCTAGAAGTTGCTCTATTGTCATGTCCTCCGAGTCTTTGGTTTCTTCAATTATGGAAACAATATGCCCGAACTTTGGATTTAAAGACCGAAGAACTTTCTCCATAATTCTAACATCTTCCAACTTCTCACAATTTCTTTTGAGGTTATTAACAACTGTCAAAACTCTTGAAAAATAGTTCGAGACTAGTTCACCCTTCTTCATATGCAACGACTCAAACTCTCCTCTTAGAGTTTTAAGACGTACCTTCTTAACTTGATCGGCTCCCTTATGCGATACTTGAAGCTTCTCTCATGTTTTCTTGGCCGTCTTAGCTCCAAAAAATTTCTCAAAAGTGTCTTCATCTATCCTTTGATATATTAGACAAAGAGGCTTCTTGTCTCTCTTTCTTGAATCTCTCAAACTACTTAATTAGGTTTGTGAGAGCTCATTTTCATTCTCCGGTTCAGTGTGGCCTTTCTCAACTATCTCCCATGCATCATGTGCTCCAAGAAGAGCCATTGTCCTTATACTCCAATTGTTATAGTTGATCTTAGTAAGCATTGAGACTTGGAAGGGAATAACATTATTTTCCATTGCAAAAGGATATTGTGGCTTTGATACCACTTTGTTGGGAGGAAACTTTAGATGGAAGAAGAAGGGTTTAGAAAGTTTGGGGAAAAATGGAAGAACTTGGAGGAAGGGGCTATTTGTATAAGGAGAATGTTTCTGTTATTTTTGGCTTGATTGAAACTCTACTACATCACTCCTATTTATACTAGTGGCACCCCCAACCAATGGCTAGGATCTTGTCATCCCCAACTTTAATCTAATGGCTACAAATAGCTCTGTAGAATACTCTCTACAACTCCATCCTAATATACACATTCTAGAGATGTTCTAGAACTTACACTAGAACCTTCCCTTCTTCTTAGGACTTATTTGGACTTCTTCTAGATAATGGACTACTAAAATGTCATTGTGCTAATCCAAAATTAAGTTTACTTTTCAATAATTAGCACCGGTAATTCAGTGTAATTGCACCAGAATTTTGGCCCCCCAAAATATTGGTGCGTAAGTATAGCGGTGTACTCGGCGGCTACATATGAACACTACTACAAAATAAGGCTAATGTAACTCATTCATTGCAACACTTACTAAAAATGTTACAATAGCTTATAATGTGTTACTTAAACCTTTGAAAAATGTTACATAAATATTGAAAAGTGTTACCTAAATTTCAAAAAGTGTTACATTAGATCTAATGCAACGTCACATAGGGCAATACTTGTAAAATTGTTGCAATAGGTTCAACTTAGTATTATTAGCATCTAAAGTAACATTTTTACAAGTATTACCTTAGGTGATGTTGCATTAGATCTAACGTAACACTTTTCAAATTTAGAAAATATTTTTCAATATTTATGTAACACTTTTCCAAAGTTTAATTAGCACTTCATAAGTTATTGTAACATTTTTAATAAGTTACACAAAATAGAATTAAATATGACTTGAAATTGTTGGTCTTATTTAAGGAATATATATGGATGTTGTGCTAAAAAGTACTTGTTTGGGTGGCTTTGGGACGATTTCTACTCTTGCAGATGGATGGTAATTAGTGCTTGAGTGGAACCGATTTCTCGAAGATGTACTAGTTTTCCCCTGTTACAAAAATTCAATAACATAATTTGTTGAACGCAATACTTGTATTTGTATGAAAATATAGTAAAGGTTTAACGAGAATAAACCTAATTATCGGTGAGAATCATAATGTTTTCCTCGTCATTGTACATTTCTATGTTGGCCTAGTCTTTATTGTTGTCACTTGGTTGCTCTTCTCCCTGCCCTATTAAAGAGACCGACCAATCGACCACACTATCCAAGACCTCTCCAACGTTATCGAACTAGTGGGTAGGCCTATTTGAGTCCATTTATACCTAGCAGGGTGATCCTTCTTATTTGTAGCCTTGATCAAAGTGTCCTCACCTGGCTGAAATATCAAGGTCTCTTTTTCCTTCTCCTCGTTCATCCTCAACTGTATTGATATGGAAATGTTAATTTTATATAGGTAACAAGCAGAAACAATATATTGAAATGAATTTACGTGCAAGGATTATATTGAACTTATTATGTCCTTAGTAATCGCTTGATTTTTTTGATGTGTAGTCCCCCCCCTTTCCCTTGTTCGATTCTTGTTAAACAAGCGATCTGTCTGGCTTGAAATATTTTGATTTTGTTGTTCCTCAATCTCCTCTTCATTGAACCCTTGATCGGCCAACTTATTCCTCTCCTTTTCCCTAAGCTGCTCGGTAAGTTTCTCCTGGAATGATCGGTTCCCTCTTCTTCCAGTGTGGTGGGTGTAATCCTTTGAGGCCGATTGATATATTGCAATTTCTTGTATCACCTACAGAGAGGAATTGGGTAAGCATGAAATGTTTTTACCATGAAAATAAAACAAGTGATGAGTAAGAAAGTTTTGTAATGTCAATTGTAAATAATCATACCATGAAATCGGCACTCCGACGCCTAGCTTCGAACAAGCTCCACTCTTCCTCATCCATCCACTTATATCGCTCCCATGGTTTCACACTCGATTTATTCTCTCCACTGTCCAAATCATGTATCTACTTGTTTTCCAACATTGTCTTCCAATTATGATGTTGATCTCTTGCTTTCTTGAAAACATCCTTCTTCAATATTTTAGTTTGTCCCTCGGTCAATTTTTTTCAACTTTGAAGCTTGCCTGCAATGAAGCATGTTGATAAAAACACATTAAATGCATGATGAAATTTTAAAGAAGTTAGTAGGACTAGATTGAAATTTTTTGAGGAGCTCACCAATACATCCTTCCATGCCTTTGCCCTAACATCGTTTAGAACGTCGCACCAGTGTTCCCAAGATCCAAATTTGATGAGTCGCCGAAATGCATAATTTTTGTACGTAGTCCACGCTGTCCAATTATTCGTGAAAACCACATTTTTTTATGAAACTCAAACACCACAGGGACGGGATTGCTCTCCTTTGCTAGCATGGCAGACTGACACGCAGCCGTTCCATTCTGCCTGCACCAACTATTGATCTCAAATTTATTTAATGCCTCTCCAGATTTTCCCCCAGCCTTGGTCAATTCATTGTATGCTTTATTCAATTTTCTCCCTCTGCGGGTGCTCTTTGCCTCTCCCTTGGTAACTCGGGTGTTAGGCGCCGACCCTCTCGCATCGTCTACCTCAACATCCCCTCTCATTCCCATTTTCATCTTTCGCGGTTTCTTCATTGTCTTGCCTTCCTGATTAATCTCTAGGAACTTCTTTTTCCTCAAATTCTATTTGCAATGAAATATTTTTCTAAGGCGGTTCTTGTTCAGCCACATCTACGTCATCCACGACAACATCCTCCTTTTTTTGCGGTCATGGTCGCTTCCTCTTGGTGGTAAACTTCCCCTGTTTAGGCAACATCTACAAAAATAGAGTAAAGAAACCAAATTAATCATAGAACAAACCTTATTTCCATCACAACATACACCATTGACATCTACAAGAAGTACATTATTAATATAACATGAACATAAAAAATGATGCAATAAGAACTACACTCACACAACCTTTTCCATCACAAACTATGCCATTCATACTACACGTGGTACGGTATTGATACAACACGTACAACAAAAACTATGGCCGGTAAAGTACACTCACACAACGCCTTCTACCCAAAGCACGCCATTGATACAACATAAAGTGCACCATTTAAATGACCCGAACAACAACAAAACCAACATAGATACATACCTCAAACACCAACATAAACCACTTGAATCATATCCCAATAAATTTAAAAAAAAAGTTGTATATCACACACTTCAACACATTTAGAACAAGGGTTTGAATTCATTTGTAGTCGGGCTAAATCAAAGTTGTTTACATTAAGACATTTTGTCGAACATGATATGAGCATAACAATAGTAGTGATTCCTAACCAAAATGTAAGATGTAAAACCATCGAAAAGTAAACCTAGATAACTAACATTGAGGGATGCAATGAATTTGGCATGCTTAAAGACTTCTATCCATAAATTTCACTCACATTGAAATAAAGGGGGTTGTAAGCAATGAAGGGTTGTAGAAAATGAGTCTTCTTTCGCCTCTTATAGCAAAGGAGTGTGAGGGTTGTTGGAGTTATGAGATGTTTTGGGGGATTTATGAGGAGTTATGATGGTTAATTTTCATGGAAGATGAAGGGAGAATTGAATGGGATGGGAAGTTATGAAGGGAGATCTTGGATTGTAACGTTTGATGTTCAAAATATTTTTATACCCATTCAGCTTACACCGGAATATATACAAGATACCGGTGCATATGTAATATTAATTCATGTTGTGTTAATCGAATTTTGTCTAAGGAGTTAGCACCGGTATGAATAGCTGTGCAATTGATAAAAATACCGGTGCGTAAGTGGATAAAACACACCTGCTTTACGCTGCTTTAAATCCATTTTAGAACCCTAGAGAATGTGTCAAATATTTTCTAAGGAGCTAGCACCGGTATGCATACCGGTGCGTATGATAATTATACTGGTGTAAATAATACTACAAAAAGCAGATGCCCAAGATTACTTTAAATCCTTTTTTCCCTAAGTAATGTCTAACTTGAGAGGAAGTGTTAAACTTTTTGACTAAGTACATAGCACCAATACATTAACCGGTTCCTTTGTCTACTCTACCGTTTGGGTATCCTGCCAATTGTTTTTTGAATTTACACCAATGTTTTTCAAATTCTTTTCCGGTGTATACCATTATATGTTGCCTACCTTAAATTTTTTATTTTTACATTAAATTCCCCATTTTTTCCCGGTGTATGCCATTATATGTTGCCTACCTTACATTTTCTTTTCCGGTGTATACCATTTATTTTTACATTAACCTCCCCATATTTTTTTCCGGTGTATATCAAATTGATGATTTCACAATTTATTTAAACACACACATATCTATTTTAACTTTATCTGGACAAAACCTGGGCCCCATAAAATTAAAATAATATGTATTTCAAATATTATGTAAAAATTACACTATGACCGAAAGTATTTTCATTCACCCCATTGACCACTAATCCCACACACCTTAATGGAACCTTATAATACACCACCATACTGTATAAGTCGAATGGTGGACCTTGAGGGTTAATACGACTCTATAAATTGTTGATCTTAATTGTTTTGCTGTAGTTAGGTCCTCCAAACGTGCAATGCAATTAAGATAGTTTCCAAAACTCTAAAAATACAAAATTAAATATTCTAGAATTATATATAATTGGAAAATCATTGTGTCCCATTGGTAAATATTCCGATAACACTGGTACACATTCTAAAGTAACTTGTAAAGGTTTTCTTTGAAGTTACAATGTTTAATCCGAATATCTTACGAAATTACTCTAGTTCCCGAATCCTACCATTTCCTCACTCGTTTAACTTAGAATTACATTGGGGATGTTTGGAGTACCATCCAGTTCAATCGAATTTTAATTTTGATGTACGAGTAAAATTATTACCTTTTGCACTTTAGTCCCTCCAAGAATCTTGAAAGCGTCGAAATATAAAATTGTCAGGACTAAAATGCAATTCAATTGAAGACGATCATGACCATGCGTTTCTACCCTGAACGTGTGTATAGATTGACCTCAAAACTCAACATTGAATGGTTGTACTATCTTTTCAAAAATTGCAATATGACCCCAAAATTTAATAAGACACCATACGTAGCTTTGGATCAAACAATTTTTTGTTATTCTAATCAAATGTGTCATATAATGAAAGTTTCATTCATGGTCATGATTTTTATAGAAGCGCTACTATACGTTCTAGAGTTAATTGGTGTGTTTTAGTGTAATTTTACCCAAAGGGGCAGACATTTCAGAATTACACGATATACTCTTGAAAAATACACCAACTATTAGAAATATTTCAGTATTCCCTAGCATGAAATGACAAATTAATTTATGTGGAATAAATATTTTTATATTAAGGAAGGCAGTTGAGACGGTCTAACGTAATAATACATTACATTCTTATGAAAATTCAAACTTTCACTGAATAATACATCTATTTCACAAATAGTAACGAGAAAATGGTTCCACTTCACAATTTTCTGTTGTTTCATCCCCACCACGAACACTTGTGCCAACATTTACATCATAGAAGACCAAGAAGTAACATGCGGTTTCTCATTCTTCTGTTGAAGTGGAGTATCGTGCAATGACTGTTACTTGTTGTGAGTTGTTCTGGCTTAAGTTTTTGCTTCGGAACTTAGGTGTTGTGCATTGTGCTCCCATGCGACTATTTTGGGGTAGTCAATCTGCTCTTCATATTGTTGCAAATCTAGTGGTCCATGAACGTACGAAGCACATTGAGATTGATTGTCATTTCGTCCGTGATCTTGTACAGTCTAGTACTATTGTTATTCATCATATCCACACTTTTGATCAAGCTGCAGATTTGTTCACCAAACCTCTAAGACATACTCAGTTTCATTCACTACTTGGCAAGTTGAGTATTTTTGATCCCCATGCTCAAACTTGAGGAGGAGTATTAAGGAATAGTGAACATTACTTGTAATTGTAATTAGATTATATTTCCTTTTTCCTTTTCTGTACAGGTCTTTGCACCTCTATACAATGTACCTCAGATCATGAATACAATCACAATATTACACCCTTATTTTTTTACACGTCACCTGTCAGGAGACCCACCACTTGTTAAAAATATGGTGTTTAATGTATAAAAGTTTTGTAATTATTTTACGGAGTATAAGTTTTGGAAAAATTGCATTACTTACCGTCTAGTCCATACATAACAATCCAGAATATATAAATAGGCAGCATTATATTGGGTGGTGCAGATTGAAATGCGTCAACAAATTTTTTGATCAGCTCAACGGTCAAAACAGGCATTAATTCTCCTTTCGGTTGAGTTGATCTTGAAAACATTACTCTTGAAGACAATTTTTCTTCAAATCCGTTTCCTACGAGACCATCTCATGGTGAGGTCAGAGACTTCTGAAAATATAAGATAAAGGCAAATTAAATTTTGGGATCAATTAATAAATACTTTACATTTTGGGTATTTTCTTAAGATACTAGTAAACTGCAGGGACCGATTTGCAAAAACATTAAAAGAAAGACAGTTTTTCGCATGCCTCATCTTCTCCGGTGATTCGCCACCACCCCTTTCCAGAGATGAGTTCGTGTTCCCTGCCATTAAATCATCCTTCTCTCTCATTCTTATCCTTCCCCTCTTCGTCCGACGCTATCAAGTTTCACAGAATTGAATCAGTGTGACGGGAGGAATTTCTAAGTAGTTTCATTCGGCGGAGAAGATGGAGTTGATAGCAGTGTTGATGACGCCGATTGCAGGATTCCGGAGGTGAGGATTCAGATGGTGATCTCCAATGCTCGATTTCGGTGTTGACAGCTGCGATGTCTGATTCTAGAGCTGAGGGATTCAGACGGAAAGATTCCGGTGATGAGAGGGTTTCAGACATGCCAGCATAAATCAGGTCACATATTGGGCCAAAATTTTGATTTGGTGTTGGGCTAAAAATAAGCTTAGATATATAACTATGGCCACATCAAACCAAAAGTATAACAAATCAACTAAAATCTCTCTATTATCAAATGAAATAATTAAACCTCAATTTTACACATCGAATTTAAATATGTTAACATGATATAAAAAATTTAAAGCATCATATAAAAATATTATACATGTATAATTAAAAAAACATGTTAAATTCTAATAAAAAATGAAAATACTTATGAAATTAAATAATTAAACATCAAATCAAAATGGTTAAACATCAAATGAAAAATATAAAATAAACATCAAATTAGAATGATTAAACATCAAATGAGAGTGATCGAATATCAAATAAAAATACTTAAAATACACATCAAATTGAATATCAAGAAAAACAATTGAGAAATGAATGTGCTATTTTTCTCTAAAAAATCGCTAACATAAAAACTGAAAAAATCAAAATCAAGATAAAACATCAATAACAATCTAATGCCTCGGCTCTAACAAATAAACCTATATTTTAAAAACATTTTTCTCAAATAATACATAAAAAACAATCAAATCTATTTTCTTCCCCCGACTTATTTTCCTTCATTGTTCTCTTATTCACAAACTTGTCTTCTCTTCTACTGGTTTTGAAGAGGATGACTCTTCTACTCCATCAACGCCAGGATCAAAGGTCGGATCCGGTCCTCTATTCAAGGGAACACATTCAAAGAATGATTCCTCATAGAATTTTTGTATTATCTCATCAATGGAATTGTACATCTCTTGCTTGGAAAGTATTCCTGTGACATAAACACAAAACATCACATACAATAAATAAAACATCAGTATCTGAAATCAAAACATCACAATAGCACACATAACATCACTGACAGCTACATTGAGAAACATCAAATACAATATTTAAAACATCAATATCAAAATTTAAAAACATCCATAGTACACACTAAAGTATCAAAAGAACAAAACTGAACGTCAGTTGTATATTTATTTATGAAAACACCACAAGTACCACACACTGAAATTATAACATTACACCAACACACATAACAATACTATAGCTTAAACATGAAAGATCAAAGATAGGATTTGAAACATCAACAACAATATCTAAAACATCACAGCTAAAAAAAGAAAACTTACAGTTCATACTTCATTTTCGATTGCAACAATAATGGGCAAGTGTTCTTAGACATCTAAGAAACAAAAAAAACAACACAAAAATTATTACAAATCGTAACAAAACCCTAAAATATCACACAATCAAAACTGCACATCAATTGCATAATTAAGCATGAAAACACCACAAGCATCAAAAACTGAAATTAAAACATCACATACAGTAATAAAAAAACATCAATATATGAAATTAAAACATCACAATAGTACACATAACATAGCTGACAAGTACATTGTGAAACATCATATACAATATTTAAAACATCAACCACAGTATCTAAAATATCACATCTGGAAAATAATAAAACTTACAAATCCTCCTTTCTTCTCGATTGCATCAATAGTGGAAAAGCATTTTTAGTCATCTAAGAAACAACAACACAAAATTAGCACAAAGTTTAAGAAAACCCTAAAATATCACACACAATAAAAAATAACAAAATTGAACATCAATTACACACTTAAAACAGTACAAGCATGAAATATTGAAATTAAAATATCACACCAACACAGATAACAATACTTAAAACCTAAACTTGAAACATCAAATAGAAAAACTGAAACATCAACAACAGTATTTAAAACATCACATATGCAAAATAACAAAAATTTATGGATCCTCTTTCTTTCTCGATTGCAACAACAATGGAAAGGCATTCTTACACGTCTAAAAACAACAAAAACAGCACAAAATTGGCACAAATTGTAACAAAATCCTAAGATATCACACACAATCAAAACTGAACATCAATTGCACATTTAAGCATGAAACACTGAAATTAAAATATCACACCAACACAGATAACAATACTTAAATCCTAAAACATGAAACATTAAGTTGAAAACGAGAAACATCAATAGCTGTATCTTAAACATCACAGATGAAAATTAAGAAAACTTATGAATCCCCTTCCTTTTAGATTGCAGCAGCAGTGAAGCAAAGTCTTTTTAGACATCTAACAAACATCAACAACAACTCAAATATTAACACAAATTTGTAAGAACAACTCACAAAACACAAAAAAATAGAGAAATCACCAAATATTACTCACTATAACCTACACAAAACCTAGAATATCACTTGAACAAAGGAAAGTAAACAAAAATTTTAAAAACAACAAAATTTTCATAAAAACCATAACGAAGACATTACCTGTGAAGATAAACACAGAACGAAGGTCGAATTGTTAGATCTCCGGAAATCGAAGCTAAAACCGGTAAAATCATTGAAAAATGAAGCGCATTTTCTCTGCGTTCATCGCAAATCACTGTGTGCAGGAAATATGGAAGAAAACGGAGAAAATAAGCGGTCGAATTGAAAGAAGAAAGAGGTTGAATGTAGAGAAAAGAGAAAAGGGGTGAGAATAATGCAGAAGAAGAAATGAGAGGAGGGAGAAAATGCTAGAAAATAGTGGAATAAGAAGAAGAAAGATTGATATTTATATCTGGATTTAAATGTAAAATAATGAAATTTCACATCCACCCCATGAAATTTTAAAATTAATTAAAAACCCTATGCTGAATTTTTTACAATAGTATCTCTGGTTTTACAGTGAAATCGTCTTATACAAGACTTTGTCCTTTTCTTGTTCTTCCCTTAATTATCTCTCTTTCGGAGTATGATAATTTCAGAAAATTTTTAATCAAAGTCGATCTTCCTTTTTTCTATATGTAACCTACAAAAGGAGACATTTGCCTCTTGGTTGACGAAGGGCCTCTGTGTAAATAATATAAACGTTTGCCTTTCATTTTGGTCCCTGCTATGTTTGGGGGCAAATTCCACAATCGCCGGAGACAAGGATTCAATTGATTGAATTTTGACAGAGATCCTGTCTCTGTAGAAACTGGCAATTAACTACCTGAAAGAAGAAAACTTTAATCAAGAGCGGAAGACTTTGGTGAGCTAGATTTTCGTTTAACATGTTCGATTTAGATTCCGCGTTGTTTCGGTGAGTTTCTAGGGTTTGGAATTGAAATTGATTGTGCATTTTTTTATTTGGCAGGGAGGAGTTCTGGAAGACCTTCAAGGAAGATAATCCTGGAAACAAATCTGTTGCTGTTGTGAGTAAATCTAGATCTGTGCTCTGTACTATGTGTTTTTGTGTTTTGAGCTTCCTCAGTTGAATTGATCGGCTTCTATGTGTGTTTGTGTTTGATTCTAAATTTAATATGTTATACTGAATGACTAATCTGTTTCTTAGGTTGGAAAGGCTGGTGGGGATAAGTGGAAGTCTCTTACTGCTGAGGTATATTAGATCTATGTTTGAACTTGAAATGGTCTTTAGATCTCGAAGTAACTCCCATTGATTGTTGCTACTGTTATGTAAATTGCAGTGAATCACCACTATAAAGTATTTAATAATCTATCATGTTCATAATTTATAGGAAAAGGCTCCCTACATGGCTATAGCTGAGACCCGCAAACAAGAGTATGATCGCAAGATGCAGGCATACACCAAGAAGATGGTATACAATTGCTATCTTATCACTCGTTCTAATTAGTGATTGTTTCCTTTTTCGCCTGAATCGATAGCTTATTTGGTTCCTCTGTTTGTTATCATGTGTTCAGGAGGGAGGTGCCAATTTCGATGAGTCTGAAAAGTCAAAGTCTGAGGTGCATGATGATGAGGATGGAAGTGGAGAGGTTTGTTCACGCATTTCTATTACATTTAGGTTGTGTCGATCAATCTCTCTTTCTCTTTTGATTAATGGTTTTTGTAGTTTGTTGTTGGTTTCTGAATTCAAGAGGAAGAAGATGATGACTAGAGATACTACCTTATGAGAGCATTGGATCGGGGGCGTGTATTCGGATGTCATATGCTCCGGCGGCTGATATTGCTGGTTGCTGCAATTTTAATTCTTTGTTAGCTAATGTATACAATTTTTTGGATAAAGTTGGTTTACTTTATGTAGGTTTGCTTATTTTATTTTCATGTTTCCCTTTCTAGGTATGAAGACATTATTTGGAGCATAACCCACGAGTCCCTTCAACCCCACCTACCAAGTTCTTCTGGGTTATCAAATTTTGCAGTCTTCTCTTATGGGACTCTCTCTAATCCTTGCATTCATAGTAGATAAACTGCACCATTACACGCTGGAGATTCATATGCTCATAAACACCCGTGATGCTCCAAAGAAACAAAGCTGGGGATCTGGCTCTAAGTTTAGGCCGGAAATGGACCTGATCCCTATGTCTTTAATTATGAAATTCGCTATGTGTGTTTTCCATTATATAAGTTCTTCTGATTTTTTGGTTTACTTGAAACCAATTGCAAGATTCTAATGAATTAAGTATATCTCTGTAGCTTTAGCCCCCGAACTTGGCCAACTATCTCAGTTTCGAATATTGTGTGATTATTCCCCCCTTGCTCTCTATCTATTCAATTGTTTTGCTGCACCCTTCTAATGCTTCTCCTTTTCAAGAGATTTCATGTGGAATGGACTCATTGGAACTATACCCAAGGAGATTGGGAATATCACATCACTCATACTTCTGTAAGTCTCTTCCTTTTAACTGCTTTCTCTCACCATCTTTCTTCTTCAACACTGTTGTATATGCATTAGTTTCTTTCATTGTGTTTCAGTTTGGCCTGTCTGGAGGTATCAAATGCAACCTTCTTCCGTTTAAACTTAGTTTTTTTACTGTCTTGAAATGTGTGTAGTTGTGCACCCACATGTGAAATGCTTGTGCCCAAAATCTTTATTGAGAAATGGTTCTTTGCAGGAGTTTCCTGATTTGTATGATTGGTGTTCTGAGTATTAATTTTAAAATATGAAGAGCAATATGCTAATGCAATTTGAACTCTGGATAATGTGGTTTCCCTCTATATACGTTATACTCTGGATAATTTCAACTCTTGTTCGTAGCTGTGATTTATCTATTCTGATTGGTAGTAGCTGAAGTTATAAGAAAATACTCTTCTAATTCTGAATAGCATGGTCTCAAAAATTTTACTTCTTAACTTATTTTCTAGGATTAGACTTTTGATTTTGCAAGAAAAGTGATTGATATTGCTGTAAATGAACTTACTACTGTTGCCACTCCTGGAGAAGGTTTGCATCTCTTCGGGCACTCTCAGTTTTTTGGAATTATGAAACCCTCAACCATGCCTAGGGTTTTGATACTAAGAGTTGTGTTTATTCTTCTATTAATGGTGAGACTTGAGAGTGAGTGGACACTGTGTAGATTTAGTGGATAATTTAGAATAGATACTACTAAGTCGATGCCCTAGAGGCAGAGCTAATTGCTACTAAGAAGGTTCATGTTCTAAGTTGTAAATGTGTAGCACCGTTCTCATTCTCTCAACTTGAATTCCAACTAAACCCAATTCTGATTAAGCTCCCCTGATTTTAGCCGATTTTAGGGTTTAGGGTACAAGCATGTTATTATTATCGTAGTTCCAATGATCAATACTCTAATTTTGAACATGTTCTTTTCTAAAGCATACCGAGTTGCAACAAAATACAGAAACAAGTATTGTTCTGCATGATGGTTTTTACTTTTGTGGGATTGATGTTGTGGCTATTTATTGCATGGAGAAATGCTTTTGAGGAATTTTTTCAATCTATGAAGCCCTGGACCTTTATTGCCCACACTGCGATCATATCGAAGTACATATGTGCTGTTTAAATTTGTAGCCTAAGCTTATGATCCTATATTTTTGGATCCACATAATTTATTTGTGTTTCAACTACTAGGCTCTGCATGAGGCTAAAAAATTTGGTTTGAATCAAACAGATTGAGATGCCCGGTTCTGCGTAGCGCTCAGAGTGTTGCAGGCAGGAACGCAGTCTTGGGATGAAGCGCTGCAAAAGGAAGTTGCAGAAGGTCAGTTGAGTGGATTGACATTTGGCAGGTAGGCATATAGTAAAGATCGTGTTGCATTTGGTGTTGTTTATAGCTATTTTACTCTGTGATGCCAAGAAAATGATGCATTCATCGATTCAGATTATCAGGTACTGGATGGTTCTGTTTGCTGGAATCGTGGCCTAGGCTCTAGTTTATGGAGAAGCAGAGGGAGGAGAAAATGACCAATATTGAATTTCTGCTTTTACCTTGTGTTGCAATAGAACACAAACTGAGATAAATACAGTTATTATGATAGTAATCGATCATGCTGTTTGATTTTCTCTTTAGGAAGGGTACAAGGCCTAAAGTATCCTTGTCAGTGAAGCAGTTTGCTTCTCTTGTTTTATCTAGAGTTGCTGATGGCACAAGTATCGATATACTGCAACCTGTACTTTTGCTTCTGAGATGCAGTTTATAGTAATTCAAACAGTGTGCATAAGTAAAACCGGTACTCTGACTTTAATTTTTTTTTGACTTTGGAGATGATATTAGTTTCCCGTGCAATAAATATTATATAATAGTTAATGCGTGTTTTTACGCTGGCTGTCAAGTGTCAACCTACTACATTCACCTTCATACATTCTGTCTTAGGACAATTAGCGTACTGATTATTTTTAAACGGACTTTTATATGATGAATTGTAGTATTGTACTCCTGAAAAAAAGTAGAATTTAAATGAGTTCTGATAGTTTTGTTTATGAATTTGTCCCAAATCTGATCCCCGTGGTTTTAATATCCAGATTATGTCGATACTTCTTTTGCAGGATGAAATATTTAACTTTGCATGACATGGTTTTGTTTATATCTGATTCTGTACATTTCAAGAGAGAAAGCATTACTTTACTAACATAATATTACTTTCTTTGCAGTGTCCTCTTCTGAACATAACGTATTGTCCTCCTATAGAAGCTAAGTTACCACCCGGGAAAAAATAGTAAGTTTAAAAAATGCTAAATTCTTGTGTAGTTTCCTTTTCCTTTTTCCCGTATCAGTAACTTTGTTACACATATATTAAAAGATTGTGGTATTAGTTGCCGCTTTCAGAATAATTCTCACTTAATCATCTAAGATATTCTCTGTATGCACGTGATCGTGATTTATAACTCCCTAGGGTGGAAAAGAGATGACATTGTCAAAATTCCCGTGAGTATATAGTCTAGCTTGAATCATTATAGCATTTGTCACATCTCAGATTTTACCCTTTTTTGAGTATCAAGAGCACTTCTGATGTCTATCTTGCTTTAAAGATAAAAATGCTTCAATTTTTATACTAAAAGCACTTGTACTTTCTTTTAATTTTTCAAAAATAAAGTGTTTATTTGCTTTGTACATTTGGGGAGCCATGGCTAGGTGATAGGAGTTGTTTCCATGGACCTAGGGGAACAAACTCATGGATTCCAGATGCAGTATAAATGTAAAAATATAAGTTAAGGCTGTATACAGTAGCCATTAATGGCCCACCTTCTCCTGGACCCACACAAGCAGCATTTTTGTGGATAAGGCTGCCATTTGTGGCTTTGCTGATCTTAAACGCTACCATTTTCAAAATTATGAGAAACTTGTCATCAAGGATAAAACATATAGAATTAGAAGGAACTGTAACTTTTCTGACCCATAACTAAAACTTGAAATTTGCAATGAAGTAGTTGTTTCCATAAAAGTATACTATCTATAGACTTTTGTTCATTTGTTCCCAAAAAAAAATGCAGAAAAATGGTTTGCTGTAGTTTAAGATGATTGTTTATTTTGCAGGTGGGGAATCAAGCTCCAGTTCAAACTGTCATTAGGGGGGATTTGAATCTATGCATAGCCCAGGTTTTGATTTCTTTTCATCATCAAATGTCCTTCTTAGTTAATGGGGAATGAAGCTTAGTTTTCATTTTGCTGCACTTTTCTTGTGTGGATCTTCATGTTTGGTTCCAAAGCACTGGAGATGGCAGCCCCACGGTTGCAATCAAAAGAGGTACAATTTGAAGTTTTTGTTTTGCGTTTGTTTTTGTTCAGAGGATTAGTGTTGGAAATTGAGTTTGATGTGTTGTGTAGGTGGAATGTGACTGAGATGTGCGAGAAATTGAAAGGGAAGAGGCTTGTGTTTGTGGGGGATTCTCTGAATAGAGGTTAGTGGATATGAATGGTGTGCTTGATGCAGTCTGCGATTCCGTCCAATAAATGGTCTATAACTCCACAAGCCCACCTCACAACTTTCAGAGCTGAGGTAAACTGCAGAGTTTTTGGTTATTTTTTTTGCACTTTTATATCACGACTTCGTGTAAATTATACTGTGCTAATTGCATCCCCTGAGTGTAATGCTATACTTCGAACACATGATAATACACATCACATGAAATATGGATAGCGGCTTATCCATTTAAATTTACAATATGCAGTAGATTGTTGCTTGGGGTACGGTGAGTAGATGATCAGAGTTTAGGCCAAATGTAGAGGGATAAAGGCATGGTTGTTGCGTGACGTTTGGTTGTAGATTTTATGCATTTTCTTAGATTTTCAGTAGATTGATCTTTTTAGTGATGATATGAAAGAATTTATGTTTGTTGGCAATGTTATGATTGATGATGTAGGAATACAATGCCACCATAGAGTTCCTCTGCGCTCCTCTACCAGTAACCCTTTAAACGAGGAGTATGCATAGCTTCTCCTTCATCAGCTTTAAGAGAATTCTAATCCGACTTCAATTCTTCTCTACATATTAAATGCTGAAAAATTGTTGAAGCTGTTGTTATCCGGCTCCAGTTCGTAGAAGCTATTGTTAATCAGTCCGTAGCAGTTCGAATATGAAGCTCTGGCCTTTTTAAACAACCTGCTAATTTCCGTCTCTTGAGTTTTATTTTCTTTGGTTTAAATTTAGCCTAAACCCCTTAGCCATATTTGAATTATCATTTTGTTATTGTGATTCACAAGGAAACGAGAGGAATTTCGGAAATGGCTCATGCAACTTAACGATTGAAAGATCACCAAATGAAGAATGTTGAAGTGTACAATATTAATGGCTCAGTTGCTACTTCAATTAATTTAGTGTTAGAAAACCGTATATCTACATTGTACGCTATATATAATGTGCAATGTTCAGATATTTTTTTAAATTTTTTTCCTCTTATTCCTTTCTTTTCATTCTTTTGTTTTTTCCCTCAATATATTTATGTCAATTCTCATATTCAAAGAATGAAATTTTTTAACGTATTCAAAATATAAATTATATTTATATTATATTATTATAGTTATTTATTTGTATCAATGTATTTTTTAATTGTTAGTAGTATACACAATTATTTTCTTCTTTTACAATATACAATATATTATTTTTTATTTTAATATATATTACATAAACTATACACCAAACTTTTAAAGTTGTGACACATTTAAAAAAATATATTTAGTATTTTTACATGTTATCCGTTATTTTATACCCATATTTATGACTAAGAACACCTTTTCTTTCTTTTAAAAGGATATATAATTTTACGACTTTAATTAAATAAATATTGATTCATTATCAACATATATTTCACATTATTATCATTATATTTTTTAGAACATAAATTATTTCTATACAATCGTTAATACTTTTCTATATAAACATACATTTAAATATAAATAATTAATGGCAATGTCTTAGGAAAGAGAGTCTCATAGGTATATGAAAAACGGAGTTAAATTAGAATTATAAAAAGATAAAATATTTTTGTTGCAATATTAAAAATTTATCATGCAACGTGCAGTAGCTATAAGTTTATGATTTAATTAATGCAACGCGAAATTTTTATTTTTATTTCTTCTAATTTTCAGTTTAAACCTTGATTTTTTTATACCTTATGGAAATATCGTCTTTTAAAAGACGGACTCATAATTAATCATTATGTATTATTCAGCATCGAGTAAAATTATATTTAAATATAAAATATATTAATAAATATAAATTTATTTTATATACTGCATCGTGTAGAATTTTTATATAAATATAACAGAAATTTATTAGTAATTAAAATTATTTATATGTTGAGATTCATTTTAAAATGTCATCGCAATTATGTGTATCTCATTACAATAAATAAAAGTCAATATCAAATGATCTAATTAGTTTCATTAATTATAAAATGTCTTCATTTATTAGTTAGCCGGTCTAAAATAAAACTTTGTCATGTCTAATAAATAAATAATATGTAGTCTAAACAAGACTTTGTCATTTATAATAAATAAATAATATGTATACATATTTCTATCAAAAGTACTCCATCATCGCATAAAAAAATATGAACATTTTGTTATTTCAGATTATGTGTTTATTCGGAATTTTCTTAATATGAGATATTTAAGGTTTTAATTATATATTTAGAAGTTATATATTTTAATAAATTATTATTGTTATATATAGTAAATAATTAAAATCATCATATTATAATATTAGTATTAGTATGTTATTTTTAGACAACTTGACTTTAGATTAGTCAAAATGATTTCAATATCTCCGGTTGATAGCACCAAACAAACAATTTTTATTATATGGATATATAATAAATAAATAATATGTATACATATTTATATCAAAAGTACTCCATCATTGTATAAAAAAATCCAAACATTTTTTTATTTCAGATTATGTGTTTATTTGGATTTTTCCTAGTGATATATAGATATAGTATGAGATATTTATGGTTTTAAATATATCTTTAGAAGTTATATATTTTAATAATTTGTGATTGATTTTATATAGTAAAAAATTAAAATCAGCATATTATAATATTAGTATGTTATTTTCAGACAACTTGAGTTTAGCTTAGTCAAAATGACTTCAATATCCATGGTTGACAGCACCAAGCAAATAATTTCTATTATATGGTGCTTGAGATAAAGTGATAAAAATTGAAGAGAGAGGAGGTGATTCGAAAAATGTCAGTGATAGTAAGAGAAATACAACGAGAGAGAGGTTGATACAATTCATTTATAGATGAATTGATACGAATAAAAATCAATGTTTAAAATTCATAATAGAAAAAGTTATGATACAAAATTTTAAAAAGAATAGTAGATTATTTAAAAATTATGGAGTGAAAAATAATAAGATAGTGTAAAAAAATCATGATGTATAAAGTGGTCTAAATAAACATTCTTTTCCTTTTTATTAATTAACTTTATAAAAATATTAATATTAATATTTTTTTATAAAATAATTTGAATAATATTATTCATTAAATTATTCGCTAAATTATTCCTAATGTCTATTTTGAAGTATGAAATTGTGCATTACATCTATGTATTTGTTTATTTTACATAAATGTGTATTGTATGTGTTTATTTTTCTACAAGACATAAAATGATGCTTAGAAGGTGA
>JAULKM010087855.1:0-11350 GCA_032355605.1 Rubia tinctorum
GGGGTATTAATATCAATAAGGGAAAAACATGGTCTTCCAAATATTTAGGAGGTCGACGATCTCGAACATTGTGTCGTACAAAAGGAAGCTCGACCGCAGAAGGCGGCGTCGGAGACCGAATCGGCGAGGCAGGCGGCGGAGGAGAAGTAGGCGGAGGAGATGCCACCTCAGACGGTGATGGTGACGCTGGAATATCTTCAGGTGGCAAAGGAGGCGCATGGTGACCGGCGACTGGCGATGCGTGAGGCACGTGCAATGGGGATGCTATCGGCGCATGCAGCGCATCGGGGATTGGGTCAATCGGCTGCAAATCAGGTCAACAATCTGGATCAGGAGCCACCCGCGGCGGGCCACATTTAACAAATGACGATGTTTGCGCTCAACCCGATCATTCTGCTGTGGTGTGTCAACCATATATGGCTAAAAAATTATCCCAGATTCAGCAAAGTATGATCTCAAAGGCAGAAATTCTGTACAATTATCAGAACGGACACGACGAACTGTGTGCCCTAACTGGTTCTTGATCATAGCACAAAGTTCAATAAATCTAGAACGTACATCTGACTCGCCCACTAATAAATTAACCCAAATAGATCGGGAATAATCATCAACTATAGTGAAAAAATAAAATGCACCACTCAAAGATGGTGTACGATAAGGCCCCAAACATCACAATGAATCAATTCAAACAAAGAACTAGCATTCAAGGAGCTCAAAGAGAAACTATGTCTAGTCTGTTTTGCTCTATGACACACAGACCAAGACATATAAGTATTATTTGTGCTAAAATCAAGTGTAAGAACAGAAGACTACACCGTATGGGATGGATGACCAAGACGTTGATGCCCTAAATCAGATGTAAAAACTGTAGCTACTGTCGGAACGGACTGCGAGATATGAGACTGAACACGCGTATCCAGCAAACGAAGCCAATAAAACCCCCTTGCTGTTCACCCATGCCAATCACAGTCCTCGTACAGATTTTCTGTAAAATGCAATAATTTTCAGTAAGCAAAGCTAGACATTTTAAGGCCGACAATAATCTAGAGCATGATAATAAGTTGCATCGTAGTGTAGGTATATAAAGAACATGAGTAAGAGTGATATCTACAAAAATCAATTAACCATATTGTGCAACAGATGACATAGATCCATTAGGCAATAGAGCGTTAATAGAATAGGTAGCAGCAGTAATGTCAATAGGAGAACATTTGTCACCAGTCATGTGATATGAGGCTCCTGAATCGAGAATCCAGGGTAAAATAGGTTTACCTGACCCATTGTCAGAAGGGTAATTTAGATGATTAAATAAATTACAGGTTGTAATCCATTGGCCGCCAGACGAAGAAGGGCCGAAATCAGATCGGGTAGGAGATACAGAGGTTACAACCATAACACAAATTATTTATGTTATTTGATATATGAAAAAAATATTACTGGACCAGTATGACAACCAATACGTGCCAAGTGAAACACGCACGTGGTTACACGCGCGTGGTTACACGAGCGGAGAGTAAGGCGTGCTTCTGTGGTCGCATTTTTTTTCAAGCGCTCGTGAATTCATACTCTTCTGAAAGGTCGGTCTCGCACATGGATCTTACGCATGCCTTGTCTGCCAGATGGAGCCCCCGATCGTTGGCGAACAATGGAAAGAAGACTCACCGGAAAGGATACTCGTCGTTAACACAAGTAGAGAAGTAGCTTGTCGGAGAATGAAGCAAGGCTAGCGGCGAAGAAGCAGAACACCGGCGAGAAATGGAGCAAGGCTACTGCGGGGGATCGGTGGTGAGAAACTAAGGCTCAGCGGAACACCGGTGATCGGCGGCGGAAACTGATCGGCGGTGGAGGTGATGAACCAACGACCCCAATTTTTTTATGGCATAAAATTTAGGATGGAAAATTTAGGGTTTTAAGTTTCGGGATTTTGGCTCTGATACCATGTAGAAAATAAGGGTAATAATGTGTGCGTATTCATACTTTGAGTTACATTATATAGAAGTACAAAGAGCTAAACAGAAAAAAAATCTAATTTAATTACAATTCAAAATAATATTCATATAATAATATTTATTCCTCAACTCCAGTATATGACTATTTGTTGCCTCATACTGAAGGGAAGATCGCACATTGCATGGGAATAGTGGGAGTCCCCAATTGTGCGATTTTTCTGATTTAATATTTAGGTTTAATCTATGTGTAAAATTTGTGTCTAATATTTAATTAAAAATTAAGTATAAAATTTATTCATCTAACACGATAAGAAATGACATGAGGTATTTTTTAATATAATTTTTAAAACTTTACTCTGTTTCTTATCTCACCATAAGTTATTGTAAGATGGTATTATATTAGTATTTCTCTTAATCCATAATATGGAAGGATATTAAATAATTGTATTCAATTAATAGAACTTCACAAGACAACTTTATTGTCAAACCACGAATGGGTTATTATTTTGGTTCCCAGTTAAGATATGGAAGGATAACTACGGTCGTACCTTCCAAAAACCGGATCAGCAGGTTGCGAGGGTTTTTGTTTTTAAAATAAAAATGTGTATGTTCTTCCTCAATTGGGCTCTCTCTTTTTTAATAAGAGTGTCTCGTCACTTTCGAACAATCTAAAGTTTGCAAAAATTATAGTGTGAGGGAAATTGAAGAAATACAATAAAAGCAACATGTTTGGGTGAGAATGACTCAAGTATTTCCATACTTGGGAATGGGTCTGATGTGACGTAAAATGCATGTTTTCTTAAAAAATTTAACACCTCATTTATTATGTTTTTGTTGGTGGATATTTAGAATTATGGGCGTTTTTCATGACAGGGAGTTAAAATCATCTTGTTTGATTTTCTATGTTCCCTTTTTTGTGGAATATTTGTAGTTTGATGAGATTTTACCTTTATGTGTGTTTAGATGCATTTTTGTGATCTTAAAATTATAGACCATTCACAAGAGAAGACCATTCGAAAAATTAATAGTAGATTGAAGGCCAATCGCAGTTTGTAGAAAGATGAAGGCCATCGAACATGATGGTAGAAGATCAAGAAAGTGGAGGAAGAAAGATGTAAAAAATGCAAGGGAGTTCAAAAATGCTTGAAGGGAATGGTCCGTTCTATTTGAAGATTGCCCAGAAATTTGAATTGCCTGAAGACTGACCGTGCAAACATGCCCGGTCCATTCTAAATAGTACATGGGAAGGACCGTGCTGAAAAACGGATCCCTCTGACAAGCTACTACAAGAAATATGATTTTTTACCTTGGGTCTACAACACTTTTTACCACGGTTTTTAATCCTAAAAATTGAGGTAAATATCGGTGTAGTAAAAATTCCACTTTTTCCTCAATTTTTACCTACTTGATAGGAATATTGGCCAACGTCGATAACTATAAGAAGTCAGATGATCCGCATTCCGTGGGGTCGTTAATAAATAACCTTTTTATGGGAGATATACAAACCCGCAGAGCGCAAGATGCAAAGATAAAGATTTGTATCAATGCTCTCGTTCTTAATACAAAACTAGCAAAGGGTAGATAGTAACAGGTCCGGGTCGTCCAAAGAGATGATAGGAATTTAAAGGTTAACTATGCAAAGCCGCAATTGGGTCGGAATCTGATCACGTGTCAGGAATAGCTAATGTTGTAAGGCAGGTTTTTGGGGGTTTATCAAGCATGCAAGAATAATAGAGTAAACTATATAAATCTACTACTTGGGGATATTTTTGTTACATGACCTATAGTATATTTTGATCCTAGATTCAATCAAATACAAGATGCATTAACATATCCTAACACTTATGTCACATAGTGTGATCGATTGTCAACACTTCCCCCTGTCTGTCATACAAGGGTGCTCTCATTTTCTTTTATCGACACCGCCTCCGTAATTATGGAAGTGCAATTACGTTCCGGGTATTCCACTATGAATTCTTCTCTCGAAGACTATAGAGGCAAAGGCATCGGCCCCCTTAAGGTGACTCTAGGGTTACAACGACATAGTCAAATTAAGCCAACCCTAGTTGCTACTAAATTATATTTATCATAAACCTATCGGGTTCTAGTCCAACTCAAACTAGCGTATGGTCATCAGAGTGGTGCTCACGAACCATATGCATACACCCACACGGTTGCAGACTCTCACTCCCTCTATTACCCTAGCGGCACTCCCAAGGGGATAACTATAATGCGCCATACATGAAAGAAAACTAAAGTGTATGCCAAGATAGAAGCACTAGTGGAGAATGTGCTATTAAACGTGGAGTTCAAAGGTAGTTCCGCTAAATTTTCAAGGAATTGCCTTATAGAAAATGTTCCAAGCTTGGAACTTGTTGTTTTTAGGCACCGAAAAAATCAAAGACGGTTCCAGTTCTTTGAAAGTCGATTTTGAACGAACCGCCTTCTATTGTTATGAATCAAAGGCAGTTAACTGAATAACCGCTTTTGATTGTGTACAATTAAATGCGGTTGTACAAAAGTGACTTCTAATGTGATAAGTTCCGGACTGGGAACTTGGATACGAATATGGTTCCGACTTAGGAATTTTTATGGATCAAGGTTATTGAAATAACGAGAAATGTTACGCATTCGTAACTTCCTCTGATCGTTGTTCCGAGTTCGTAACTTATTCTGAACAATTAGTCATCATTTCTTGCTTACCCCTGTTGCCTCATTACCCTGCTATAATATGCCATACCACCTTTTTTGCTATTAAAAATCTGTACACACACTATAAATTTTTTTAAAACGAACATGAAATAATTTTGCACTAATTAAATTCTCCTGGTATAGTAAATTTAAGATAAGGACATAATACTTTATGTAGTCTGTTACAGTTACAACCAAAAGATACAAAATGTCACACAGATGAGCATCGTTTGGGCCGTGGTGTATTTGACTCATTGAAGGCTCACTCATAAGCACTTTGTTTCTTCAAGCTTCCATAAATGCTCTCTGAGTTGGCACACTTGGTTGCAAACACATATGAGGAAATTCTCCATGGTCTTATTAAATCTAAGGTCAGACTCCTCTACAAAATCATTTTTCAAATAACAATTATTACAAGATAAGTGTTTAAAGTACATATATTTTAAAAACAATAAAAGTACCTTCTTCAACCTTGCTCTCTTGTGGGGTTCGGCCGCATATATCCTTCGGTGACACCACTTGTTCTCACACAGTATCAACTTTTTCTTAAAAAAATACAGCTAATCAAAGTACTTGCAAGCATTCTCCTCCCCATGAAAATCCAACCCGTTCACACTGCGCAAGATCAACATAATCAAGTTGCCATAAGGAAGATTATTGATTAATCTCTTTGATGTACATACACACATCATGTGCTTAAAAATTGCATTACCGGGATTAACTTTGGCTCCCTCAATAACATAGTAGAATGTCATAAGAGTCAAGTAATTTGGCTTGGTGATGTGACAGGGAGTGGGTATTATCGACTGAGCTATTGTATCATACAAAATATGTTGTTCTATTTTGAGTTCCTTTAGAACAAATGATTCCGGTCTACCTAGATTAATAATATTGCATATAAAGTACTTCACACTACAGGAAATAGGGTCAATAGTAGGATATTCATCATTAAGTGGCCATCCCTCCCTTTGATAAATGTCCTCTAAAGGCCCGTTCTCCACTTGGGGTTAAACATCTTGCGGACCCTTGTAAGGGCATTCAATTAGTTGATTGATAATCTACATGCTAATTTCAACATTAAATTTGTTCACCCTAGTCCAATATCTACTCGAACCCTCAACCTCATGAACATTGGCATAAAATTGATATATCTCATCAAAATAAGTCGGTTCATTCAAAATAAGAAGTTGAAGGATATGTTGATCTTAAAAAAACTAACAGGGTTCTCTAACCCTATGATCTTGTACACATTCAAATCTATAATATGCATAGTATTTTGATCGATGTTGTTTGAGCTTAGAACCCTTAGCCCCGTTATAACCTTTGGAAAGACCTTCCTGATTTGAATATTAACTTTTCTATGTTATAACTTGTGAATTATTTGAATGGTTGTCCTTAATATCTTGAGAGTGATTGTGTGAACTGTTAGAAAGTATTCATTGCTCGTTCCATTTTGACTAAATTGATGGTTATATTTCCTGGTCTTGAATATTTTCATTTCAATGACTTTGAGAATTGATGATTTATAGGTACGTTAACATGATCTTTTACTCCTTGGCAGGGGAAAATTTGTCATTATAAGAGTAGAATCTGGAGTTTTTAAATGTTGGATTTTTGCCTATCTGGTCGTGTGATTTGTGTTTCTATCTTCTATCTTCTTTTTCTTCTCATAGAATCTTTTTAGATAGAGTCTTAAGGGATTGAAAACTTTTGAATGATTTGGATTATTGATTGATCTTATTTTCTGATAGATAGGTGTGATATGTTCTTGAAGAGCCGACAAAACAAAAAGGGTGGGTACGATAAACCTCCAATCATTGAAGTGGCGGAACAAGTGGAAGACTTCATTTGTTCATTCTTATTTCACAGGTGTAACATTTCATTTAATTACTATTCATGGCACCGTAATTTGTGTGAAGAAAAAGTTAAAAAAAATACCAATTGGAGGGCCGATTCATTCCATCGGGTAAGCACGATATCCTCCATGAGGCTACAAATAAACCCGACCATCCCCGTTGTGCCAGAGGAGTGAGATCATTTTTGTCCCAAAGATAGGTATTTGGGATAGTTTGAACCTATGATCGGGCTAAACCATCGAGAGTATATGTGTTGCAAAAAGAAAGCTCTCGTTAGAGACAAACGGATAAAGCAACAAGAATTATTGATTCGAAAGTTGGTTGAGTACACGATTGGATGAATTGACACACGATTGGATACCACCGTCTAGAGGATCACGACACTCACAGGGAGAAATGGAGATGAACCAACAACCCATTTTTGGTCCCTAACACATGAAGAAAATAACATTTTCAATGCCATTGTGTCGACCCCAAACAAGGTTGGTCAAATTGAATTATTTCATTCATAGGTATTGTATTACATAATTATTTTACTATATGTATGTTCTCCCTCACAATGTATGCATCACATTTGTGTGAGCTATACATTGATTAGGGTGATGAGGGTAGGTCACAACACGTTGCCGACAGAATTCTACACGAGTCGATGCGGCATCATCATTCCTTTCCAATTGATTGCATTTGTAGAGTTTTAATAGAAAACCCAAAGGTCCTCAATGACCCATTACAAATTACTGAAGGTGACTACATGCGAGTGGAATTCGCATAGGGAATGTTCCTTCTATGGCCTCATCGCTTCATTTACGCGAAATCAATCAAAGATCGTCATTTGACCAATGAGGATATCTAAGCCAATCGATGAGGCTGAAAAAACTACGAAACCCCCTATCACCTGGGCGTAGATTATTAAGGAGTCAAATCATTTTGTAAGGGTCTTATATGATTTCATGGTCAAATACCAGAGGAAATCAACTTAATTATTCTCAGATAATGAATGTGTATTTGGTCAGAAGCGAGAAGTCATCGCATCATGGACTGACTTTGAAGGACTATGGAGGTGTGACCAAGTGAACCAGACGATAACGTCCATATACTTATTGTAAGTAGTTAACCATTTCGCTTTGTGCAAGTTTTAATAATTCGTGATCATTTTCTCTAATTAATGACATACAATTCCATTTCGAAGGTACATGTATTAATTTTCTAACCAAAAGGACATGGGTTAGATAGGGTCCTTCTGCCCAGTGTTTACTCAAGAAATCGGGTGTCCAGTTCAGGAGTAGGTTGATTACAATCGCAAAGTCTTTGACGAACGTATAAAATATTATTCATTTCACTGTATATTGAAAGGTGATGATACATACTCATGGCATTAAAGCTAATCCATGAATACATTATTTTTAAATCATTTTTCTCCATTGATGTAGGGACCATTGGAGATTGATATTTACTGTCCCCGACAAGAAGTGCATTTACTGGATGGATCCTCTTCACTACAAACCGTCTGATGCATTTGTTAAAATATTAGGTGACTCAATTGAAGGTCGGGGGAATAATGGTGACGGGGGATTGGAACTAATACAAATTAAGGTTTGATTATCTTTTTATATCGCAAAATTCTATTTAGTCATCAATTATTGTAATTATATGTTACTAATCTAAATTGTATTTATTAGTACAAGAAAAGAGAAAATACACGGGAATGCGACTATTACGTAATGCTGTATGCAGCGATGTGTGTCACACATGTGCATGAGGATTACCTAGAGATCGAAGAAGTGAGTTTTTAAGATAAATATTTCGAGAATTTTTTTATGCAGTGTAACCTGTCGTTACAATTTTGATTTGGTAACTTTGGTTGTTTCACAGATTTTTTCAAAATTTCTCAATCCATATTCACTCTATGACATCAATAATGCTAGAAATTGTTTGGCTAGGTATCTCGCGTACTCCCGCTCCTCTTCAATTGGGAATCCCAATGTGGTATTGTGAGAGACTAGTATTTTATGACATTGTTGTGTTGAATATATTTTTGATGGCTTCTATTCCTATCTATAGATTGTTTCTTTGTTAACATAGTATATAGATTTTTGATATCTAGTGTCATCATCTCGTATTTTGTACAATTTGGATCTGTTTGAAGAGGATTTTGAAAAGCCAATTTGTAATAAAATATATGTATTTTACCATCTTGTCTGATCGTAGTTCCGATGGAGGAACTAGAATCCATCCGTACATAAATAAACCCGATTTCATGTTTCTCCATCGGGATATTAAGAGCAGAAATAGTTCCAGACTCAGAACTATTTTTCCAGAAATTGCATCCTCTGCGTCAATATACCAGTGCGATTCCAGATTTGATCCCCGGTGGAAGAAAAATTCCTGAAGGCTTGACACCATTCCGGGTTTGTAACAGCATTTGTCTTGCTGCCGTTTGGCCAATAGTTCCACACTCAGAACTTAAAAATCAGTTCCTCACTCGGAACCATAAATATTATACGATGGTCGGATAATCAGTTCCATACTCAGAACTGCACATATAGTCCGTCTGTCGGAGTAAATGCTCCGAGCTTGGAATTAATCAAAGGTGGTTGATAACTGCCCTTGATCCTTGTCATTCAAAGGAGGTTCCCTGAGACGCCTTTAATCGCAGGGGATCAAAGGCACGACCAGAGAATTCACTCCTAAAGTGACTTCTCAGGTCCGAAGTAACCTCCTTTAATATGCCTTGTTTCCACTTGTGAAGTATTAATCATGCACTTAACAAGAATATAAGGCACAAGTCAACATAATATTCATAAGCATTAAAGGATAGGGGGATCTTAGAATCTCATAAAATAACTACCAAATCATGAATATAAATATAAATACCCAAATTAAATCACCAATTCCTAAGAATTAAACCCAATTGATTCATTAGATTCAATTCCCTTGGGCAAAACAAGAAGAAATAAATAAAGCAATAAGGGTAAGCCAATTTCTCTCTCTACCTACTCTTAGAAAAACTAGGAGAATGAAAATTAAACTATCCAAACTTAAACCGTAGCAGACATAGGTCCTCTTATATAGTAGTAGGAATTGGGCCTTAATAGAGGCCCAAAAAGAGCAAATAGAAACCTAGCTGCTGCCTGGCACTGGCCGTGCTATAGCACACAAACTGTGTGGCATGGCCCGTGCAATAGTGCATGGGCCGCCGGCTGGGTGCTAGTTATCTGGCCTCCTGAGTGCACGACAACGCATATATCTTTGCAGGCCACCGGCTGGGAATGCTTTATGAGAGATTGAACGGAACAGACCGTGTAATTCTTAGCAGACCGTCGGCTGGAAACTTGATTTTCCTTTATAATAATGTGGGCCATGTAATACTTTGCATGCCGCCGACTGGGAGTCAATTTTTGAACAACTGATAGCTCGAGTGTATAAATCTTCATGAGACGTGGACTGGTCATTTTATCCTGATCTTTGGCTTGCACTGTCCCATACCCATACTTAGTCGCACAAGACTCCATTGAACTGCATTGGCCGTGCAGTTCTTTTCACCCCATGCCAAGGCACTTTGGCGCCATCCATTTTAGCTGGCACGACCTATGTAGTATCACACAGGCCATGCCAGTTCTTCACTTGTTGATCTCCAACTCCTTTATCCTCTTGGATTGGTTCCATCTACTACCATCTTTTTATTCGTGGCCTTTTGTCTACTACCTTTCTTGTGAATTGCCTTCTACTATCTACTACCACCGTTGTAAATGGCTTTTTATAATCTACTTCCAAGTGCTCACGAGCAACCTACCAATAAGCTCACAAAAACATAATCTAGGCGATCGTGAGGATATATTATCCATTAGATCTAATTAAGCCTACAAAACCAGGAATTTAGGTACGAAAGCTAACAATGGTCATATAAACCTTTTTAATGTAAACCTAACAAAACCTAGCAATCATCCAACCAAAACATTCTAATAAACGTGTCAAATGCATTGGTTAACACATGCTTTTATATGCATATCAATTCCCCCACACTTAAACCTTTACTTGTTCTCGAGTAAACAGAAACGAGCAAAGATCTAAGAGGAAAGTAGCATGTAAAGAGAGATAATTAGTACATTCAATATTATTCCTAAGCTACCCTAGTTCCTTCAAATATGTGAGATTCTCACAAACCTCACTCCCCATAGAAGTTAAATTAAACTATCAAACAAATCATACAAAGAAAAAGGCATGGTATAGAATATGAAACTAACTTACTCCGCCGAAGAAACCACAAAAGACAATTCAAGAGATATTTTACACAGTTTCTAATTCCTCTCAATTCCTCTCCTTTTTCCTAGGAGCCTTTTCATGTTTTCATCCTAGCTTCACACAAATTGAACTCACTTCTCACCCTTTTCAACACCGTGGCCTCTCACTTTTGCACAGATTTTTCAACCTATCCATGCCTTTCCTAGTTGCCTAAGATAAACTTTTCAGTTTTCAATAAAGTGGGTATATATATATGTATGTATACGTATGTATATAAATGTGTATGTATGTATATTTATATATATGTATGTATATGTATGTATATGTTTGCACACACACATATGTATGTGTATGTATGCCTATATATATATGTATGTATGTATATGTATGCATTTATATGTATGTATATGTGATGAGACGCCAAAATTCATGTATTTTCCTAAGAATTTAGCATCTGTTTTGTAATCATTTTGTTGGAAGATTGCTAGATTTAGGCAGGTTTGGGGTTGGATGACCTATTTAGATTTTTCATATTTAAATCCTTCTTTTCTTAACCTACTTTGAATCTAATGGAATTGTATCCTTATGAGTGATGTGCTCATCTCTTTTTAG
>JAULKM010087866.1:0-11350 GCA_032355605.1 Rubia tinctorum
TTCAATGCAGCATCTCTAAGCTTCATTCTTGACCTTGTCATAGGTCCAGCCATGTCACTTAGAGGATCACGAACAAAACCCTTGAATGTTTGATCAAGACGTTGAATGTCTTCATTTATGGTGGTAGTCGTATCTGGATCTCCATCAGGAGGAGTATATATAGATGTAGTTACAAGAAAATACTATTTGATATTGATGCTCCCTCCGTCTCATCTCTATTTTCACTGTAATTACTATCACACTCTTCAAAAAAATATGTTTAACCGTTAATAAGTTTATCTACGTATAATCACAGTAAATAAAAAGTTGATGTTAGAAATTACTTGTTACGATAAATTGTACAATATCACATATGATAATATTATTGTTTATATATTCATTCAATATGCGGTCAAACTTTGATAGAGAATTGTGTCAAAAAAGTAGAAGTGCAAATACAGTTGGGATGGAGGGAGTATAAAACTTATCAAACACCAAATACATTACAATAAAATTTGTATTAACAATTATTTTAAATTCTGATGTGATATTATATCTCTGTATTGTTTAGATAATCTTCCAAAGTCACATCATAAACATTTAAGTGTTTTCACTAATGTTGAATTAGACTACGAATCTATGATGGCATATTAGAAGGTGATTTTTTGCAAATTTTTTATGTATAATTGACTTCGTACATTGCAAAACTAAAAATTATTACTCGAAACAAAATCAATTCTAGGATAGTGGCTACCAAAGGATAGTGCAGCAGACGACGTAGTGGATGAATCAAGGTTTTTTTTCACAAGTAAAATAACAAACATAAATTTTCAAATAAGCAGAAGGTAGGTAAACTTCGGATTGTGGCAGTTGGACCTTGACCTCTAAAGTGGATGGAGGCGGTGACGCTGGTAGCAAAAAACCCATTGTCGGTGCAGAGGAGTCGGTTGGTAGCTTATCAAAGAGAAGTAAGAGATGGTACACTTTTGAGACTCAGTGATTGAAGAAGGCTTGGAAATTAGCACAAACAGAAAATGACTCTTATAAAAAAACGTCACAACTTTCGAACACAATTTGGGACCCAAAATCATAAATGCACCAACCTTTCTTTCCACTAGGATAGCCAAGAAATATGCACTTTCAACTGTGGGAAGCAAATGTATCACGCCTTTAAGAAAGTTGAGAAGCAAAAAATAGACACTAAAAAACTCAAAAGAGTCTGTGGTTCGACATGCGACCATGAAGCATTTTATAAGGCTAGAATCCATTGAGCAAAGGAGTTGGTGTTCTATTGATCATATAAGCAGCAGTGAGAATAAATTCTACCCAAACGTAAATTGGCACATTATCCTAGAATCAAGGAGCATGAGAAACATTGAGTAGATGGTGATGCTTGTGCTTAATGCAGCCAGTTTGCTACGGTGTGTCAACACAGGGGTGTTTAAACAAAATTAAGGCCTCATCAAAAAATTACCAAAAAGGCAAGAATTCGGTCCCATTATAAGCTGGTACACATTGAATTGGACAGATAAACTATGTTCGAACAAGTGCACAAAACTCCTTCATCATGGCAGCTATATCAGACTTAGCAAATAACAAATGTATCCAGACAACCCTAGAATTATCATTAACAATAGTTAAAAAGAAGAAGAAGTTCCAATAGAAGATGGTGAGCTATAAAGCCACATAGTTCTATGACAACTAAAAGAAAAACTATTTCTAAACTGTTTTGCTCGATGAAAAATAGAGAAAGGACAAATTTTATTTGAATAACTAACTATAAGATCAGGAATAGAGGACACCACTTAACTATGTGAATGTCCAAATCACTATGTCATAAATGAGACAAATAAAGAGGTGCAAAAAAGCCAGAGAGAAAAACCTCTATTAAAGGAAACGACAAAAGGCGGTTCCGCTGGATTTTGGAAGAACTGCTTTTCGGAGGAGGTACCAAGTTTGGAAATCCTTCATGTCTGCTCCTCACTCCCTTTTTAAAAGTGACTATATTCCCAGCAAAGGAAATTCTTGAGTAATTACCTTTAATTGAAGGCAATGGAAGTCGATTATGCCTTTAATCTTATAAAGTTGCCTTTGATTAAGGAAAACCAAAGGGGCCTATACCAAAGTGACTTTAAATAGCCTCAATTCCAATGTAAAAATGCTCACCAGATAATTGTTTAGAAGTTGGAATGGATCATAACTCTATTTTCTAAGGCCTGATTCAAGTTCCGAAATTAGAAGTTAGAGATGGACCCTCTTCCAAAATTGGAAGTCTGAACGGACACAATTCTGAATTCTTAAATTTTTTCCATTTGTTCATTTTTATTCTCATTCCCTGGAGACGTGGGATTGAGTTTCAAATTCGGAATATTTTTGGTTCTTCATTAGTGTGTATAACTACGTAGTTCCAGTCTCAAAACCTCCTCCCAATCTGGTTCCAAACTCAAAAGTTCCTCCTGCGTCAACTTTATTAAAACAAAAAAAGTTGTTCAAATCAGGCAGGAATTCCCTATTCGCGCCTCCCCTAATTTTCTACCCTTAAACTTCTCTCCCAAATCATTTCCTCTCTTCAAACAACAAAAATTGATCCCATGATTCACACTTAGGGTTCATTAATCATAAATCCTCCAATTTTAGGGGTTCATGTTCAAATCAACAAGAAGACCCCCCTTGAAATGGAATCCGTAGAGTTATGACTAATGTGTTGAGCTCGTGATTGAGTGGAAGAGGTAAATCTAACACCCATTCTTGTATATGAAATGGCTTTTCATTACTAGTAAAATTTGGATAAGGAATCTGATATCCTAATTATGATATATTGGTAATTTATTTTTATAATTTTTACAATCTGGAGAGATATGTTGGTGTAGGTTTAGATATACATGATTCATTAGGCTGTGTGTTGTTGTTCGTGTTGAATCAAGATATCCTTGGTTGTCTTATCATTGTTACGTACAAAATATTTTTTATGGTATATGATCCTTAACACCTTATATATCGAACTAATTGATCTATGTTGACTATCTAATGCGATCTTGGATGCAGGAATGTCAATGAAATAGAATCATGATAATGTGGCACCATCTCACAGTGTCATAAATAAGGTGTTGGTGGATGAGGATGATGAAGGGGAGGGGTCTGAAGAGGTGTGAATTGGAAGGACACATTGTATGGCATTAGAAAGGTGAATTTTTAGGAAGGAACTTTGTTTGTTTTCAACAAGGCGGGGTTTTGCTTGTAAAAAAAAGAGCTAAATGGTCTAGTTCGGTCGAGAAGTTTATTAGAATAAGGTTTGACATACGATACAACAGTTTCCATGAAGTCCCTTGAGAGTACAAGGACACTTTATGGACGGAGTGCAAGGTACTGTATGGTAATAGATAATTTATTTATTTTTAAAAAATAAGTTTTTCTAATAACGACCCATTTTTAAAAATTAATGGGACCTTTATTTGCTACTAGAGACTCTTCCAAATCGATGCACCTAACATGGATGATTTAGGGAAGAAGGCAATGAATTTGTTATCGAAGAGTTGGCGGAAATACAAGTATACATTATCCCCAGATTTTGTATTTTCCAACTAGAAATGTAATTGTCCATGGTTAACCTACGTACACAATCAACCGGAGAGTTGGGAGTTCCACAAGATAAGAGTTTTGGAGAACAAGGAAAACATATGTTATTTTTACATTCTTTACCATTTCTTCAATTTTTCATCATTAAGTTATTTTCCGTCCCCCTCCCCACTTAGGGTAAAGGGAAGAGAAAAAAAGGATTGCAGCCTTAAACATAATTCTACATCGGAAGATCTATGAGGGCTATGGATTAGTGGCTCTAGAGTTTGTTTGGGAGAGGTTTGAAAAGGGATGTTCAAATTTCAAAGGATGAAGGGATGATTGAGAAGGAGGCGAGAGCATCGCTCATACTAATCGTTGTAGATGAAAAAGAGCGGTATGATATTTTCAACCCGAGTGGTACGTATGGTAAATGTGATAGTGCGAGTTATATGTGTTGTTATTGTTTACCATGTTCTTTAATAGTTTCATAGGCTAAGTTGATAGATGATTATCAGGATAGACAATTCATCCCCGCAGGTAAGAACGACATCATCTGTGAGTCGACCAAAAAATTGAACCACTGGGAACGGGTTAAAGGAGTGGGTGCCATGAGTGAATCGATTACTTTCAAAGAATGCTCAAGCAGAGGGACAAAAAAAATATTTATTTCCCCCTACATTGAGAGGTAAGGTTAGGCTTCTCTAAAACAATATAGTTATGCAAGTCATTTTTACATAAAATATATTTCTTTGAAATGTTAGTAACACTATATATACCATATATGTAAAGACCATTGGCAATTAATCTTCATTTTCCCCGAGACCAAGCGTGTTTACTTGATGGATCCCTTGCACTTCGAACCATATGTATCGTTCCCAAGTATTTTAAATATTTCATGTTTAAAAGGGATGACTAAAAGCTTAAACATTGTTCAAATAAAGGTGTGCATATTCATAAATTACTTCCCCAACCATTGATCATAACTGTTTGATTCAACGTAAGTTCAATAGTTATTAATTAATCGGTATAAGAAATAAGCAAAATCGTAGGAATGTGGATATTACATTATGCTATACATTGCAGATTACGTCAAGGATGTACGGTTGGATTACCTTCAAATTGATCTAGTGAATACTCCATTTTTAATTTATTTTTTTTAAAGTTAGGTTTACTGGTATCTAACAATAATTTCTTATAATTTTATGGCCTCGAGATTTCCCATAAAAACTTCATGCCATATTCACAAGAGGATATCAACACGGGGAGAAATTGCTTGGATAGGAATCTTGTATACATCCACTTCACGGCTCTTGGGACTCCTAACAAAGGGGGAATAAGGCAATACTTCTTCTGCAAGATATTTATTGTGTGGAATATTTATTATGTGATCTCTATTCCAATCTACAGATATTTTCTATTATAACTTCTTTTATAGATTTTTGTTGTGTACACAAAACATGTTATGTAATGTGAGATGCCTATTTTGTGATTCCAATCTATAGATATTTTCTACTATAAGTTCTTTATAAGGTTTTCTGATCAAGGTCGGTTGGGGCGGTCGAAGCATTGGAAAATACATAAAACAAAAATTAAGCATAAATAGAATTGGAAGCATCTAGGGAGGTGGTAGCGGTAGCATCGAGGGAGGTGGTAGTGGTAGCATCGAGGGAGGTGGTAGTGGCTTCAACATGATCGTTAAGAATACCAAACATTATGGTGGTCAGAATGTCGGACATTATGGAACTTCACAGTGGTAGCTACATGTGATGTGGTGGAAAATAAGTCGACGAAGTTGTTGCAATGGAAGCGTTTAGTGTTTTGGAAGGATTTTGGGGTTTCAGGATTTTGGCTTTGATAAAATGTAAAATATTGTTAGTATGAAAGGTTGATCTTATTCATCACCACATATCACAATATATAGGGCTACAATCAAAATCTTTTCCGCAAGGAAAAGGAAATACATTTTATAACTTGTCCTACAAGGAAAAGGAAACTACTACAAAATATCCTTAATACGGTCACATAAAGAACACCGCCCTAAGGACTTATACACAGTCAAGTTGGCAAAATCACATAACTTAATTAGTGACGCCGGAGAAATATCATCCCTGTTGGTGTGTCCCAACCACCCCTTACTCGACCAACGCCATCTCTAATCTTTGTCAATTTGCCTTTGCTGGAATGAATAAGCCAGATTTCACTGGTAAGGCCTACATTATGGTGTTCCCCCTCTCCTTCTACAAGCCAAGTCGACCAGAATTCTTTTCCCGGCGAGTGGACCGCGGTACAATTTTAAAATTTGAGTAGAATTTCACGCATATAGGTCCGTTGTGGGGCCAGCTACTAAATGGGTATGATTCAGTCAAACAAATTTGATGGGTCCAAAAAGAAAGTCAGTCTCGCATATGGACATAAAGTAGATCAATGAAGTTAGGGTGATTTTGGCACTTTCTCGTTTTGCAGGGTTATATTAACACTTTCAGCCTAAAATAAAAGTTAGAAGTGAAAAAGTCCCAGTCCATTAATAGTAAGTATTATCATGGTTTGGTTGTCTTGAAATTATATTCGATGGGAATGGGAGCAACAATAGATCATGAAAGAACTTGGAATATTTGTGATCAAACTTTCCTTAATTTATTATTTTTGTTTTAATTATTTTTTAATTAAACAAATCTTTACAAACTTCCTTTGATTACTTGATTGGTAAAATATATTTAATTTCTTTGAGATAGAATTGTTATTCTCTTTGGTTCTACTCTTATTTACTTACTACTATATTATTAATATAGGTGTTTAAAAAATCATAAATTTATTTTAACTAGATCAATTGTAAAATTAAATGGCAGCAGTATTGGGGTTACATGATTGCAGATAACTTGGAGTATACACTGGTGCAAAAAGGGTCATTAATGGCGCAAATGGGCGGCATTTTTTTATAAACCAGCTCGGCACCACAGTTCATTATATATTATGATATCGTAACAAATTACCGTATTGAAGAAAGAAAGTTGGACAACTACATGAAACAATTAAACAAAATGTAAAATTACATTACCGTCTTATGTATGGTAACAATGATGGTTTAATATTGAGTCAATATCATAACTCTATCAGAATCAATTTACGTAATAATTTGTGAATTTTTATTTGGTCAATGTTGGCTTTGAATTAGACATCGGATTTGGAACACAAAAATGATCTGAAATCAAAACATTGAGGGCAAAAATAAATCTCAGCCGTGTTTTAATTTTTCGATTTTGGTACAGCAATCTGAAACTTATCACCACGGCAATCGAAATTCATTTTTACCTTTATTGACATGGCGACTCACAATCACGATAAAATTACTAGTCCATCAACTTGTACACATTTGTCTTGTACAACCACGTAATGTAACACCGCAATATTGACATGACAATCCAATTGTCAATCCTGAATCAATAAAATTGGTTTACATTTTCACAAAAAAATCTTGGATATGTAATAGAGCCACTTTTAGGGAGCACATAGGTACAATGTGACATGTTCCGCGTCTTCGTCCTCATCATCTTTTCTAGATGAATAGGTATGTCCAAATTCGACTCCTCTTCATGTTCACTTAAAGCAATCTCGAACCCTTTCTCCCAAAGGTAATAAGTTTCTTGCTCGGCCTTCAATTCCTTTACCTCTGTCTGTATGTATTCCATCTGGCTATTGAAGGAAGAAAACATAATCTTCCACTTCCACGAAAATCTTTTCTCAATTGTTACACATGTATATGATAGAATTCAACTTTCTAAATATAAAAACCAAGGTTCATACGGAAAGGTGTATTACTGAATACCTGCCCATGACGATGCCCCTATCTCTAAACCTTTAGCCCGTTTTGCACATCTAGTTGCCCCCAGAACCAATTTCACCTTGTATTTGTTTGTATTTGTATCTAATTCTAGTAGCTTAATTTCAAGCCATTTCTGATCGTAGTATTCAAGGAGCAATGGGTGGTCTATGGGTACAAGATTGTGCTCTTTGATCATCCTAGTGACCAAACACCCGTAAGAGAATTCATTTTTGCTGTGGTGGTGGCTTTAATCATGTAGCACAATATTATGAACCTGGGATTTATCAGTTTGTCCTTCATAATGTAATATAAGATCATAAGGATTCCAATGGTGGGCTCACACACATCCTCTTTAGATGGAATGACATTCATTGAAATCCACCAGAAACCAAACATTGTTCCACGGTTAACACCGAAAAATCATATTTGTGCGGTTGTCCAACCCTGTCACTCTGTATTTTAAAATACTTACGCCTCATTTCTACGGGACATAGTGGTTGGGATTCTGTCTTAACTGGAAAAGATTGTTGATGGAAAATCTCGTAAGGGCCATCAATGACAGTGAGGCGTAAAAATCTAAGGTCAGTCCAGGGACACCTTAATACAACATTGATCATGATTTAGTAACTGTCATGGTAATTTCATTAATCTTGGTTACCCTATCATTGCACGGAATTTTTCCAAGTTTGAATAAAATTGTATTACTACATCTGGGTGGGTTTGACTATCCATGGTAATTAGGATATACAAGTAATGGGTTGGAAATTATCTAATATGTATCCAAGATGTAGATCAAGTACGGAATTGGGTTTCAACACCTTAGTTGTAGTGCATTTCCGACGTACCCATTGAACATAACGCTTCTCTTCTGCCTTGTTGAAGAATTCCCGACTAGCTATGGGCTCTGGCAAATGCTCGTGGCCCTTTTGTCTCTGAATTACCGAGTAATAACCCATCTCCTCATTTTGACGATTTCATCTAGTTACTCCCGTGGAAAAATGACTCTTGTAACTAGACCATGAAATGCAAATGTTCAAGGATCTATTGGCTTACTTTTCCCTATCATTTTATCCATCTTTAATGAATATGAACTCGCACAAATATGTCATTTGAATGAATAAAAGGATAATCAGAACGACGGTGTTTTAGGGTTTGGTTACAGGAATCGGGAGGATCAAACTTTTTATAAAAGGTAGTTAAGAAATTGAATGTATTTCTAGGAGACAATGTGGAATCCATTGCGGTGTATTTCGATTCTGGAACCGTTGTCAAAATGAAATTGAGGTTATTTTCCATGACCATTTTCAATTTTAACACTTCATTCAGTATCGTAATTGTGTCTAACAGATTATAAAATAGGATAGAACGATGTTCTGATTACGGAACATTTATTAAGTGACATATTAATCAAGGTTAAAAGGCGGTTCGGCCACCTTTTTTCATAAAGTGACTTCATTTATAACAAATGCCTCCCAACTTTTATGAAATGCATAAAATCCACCCCTTCTCCAAACCCTTGTTTACTTGCATGCTATCAATCTCCAAATAACCTTCATATTCCCTAATCCATCCTCACATATTCGTTATCAGTATTCATTAGCAACAGATGATGGTGTCATCCATCACCTATCTTTTTGTTTTATTTTGCACAAATCCACAAACAAAAACCTCAATTGGTTTGAAACTCTTGCACCACCACATCCAACTCATGTCCACCGCACATATCAGTCTCATCTCCATCATCACCGTCGAATTCACCGCCATCCCATTATCCAACATATCCATTTGTGATGAACTCATTTCCCGGGCGGCAGAGGCCAGGTATTTGAGCCATTAAAAGAAAGGTTGAAGGTTTTCGAATGATCAGCGGTTAAAACGGACTCTGTCGATCTGCAGGCCGCTGTGGAAATGTTTGGACTTGTTAAGACAAAGGTAGTTTCAACTATTCTTTTTTTATCATGAATGTTTCATCTTTGTTTCGGTTTTTGTTATGTGTAGTTATGTATTTTTAAATGCTTATAATGTGTGCTATTTATTTCATTAAATATAACACACAACACAAAAATAAGTTATAATCACATATTGGTTTCTCAGGATTCAGTTGCAGACATTTGGTTCATTTTGAATCAAAGTTGTCTGAAAACAATTGTCAAGGTGGAGAACTCAACCCTTAAGAATCCACGAGTATTCATCAATATGATGTGGTGATTAGGGAGAGTGCCTCAACCATGTAATCTCTTCATTTAAAAAAAAAATTTATCATTCACCATGTTATGAGTTGTTCTAGATAACTTTTTGGTTTTATTTGCAGGCATGAAGTTTTTTGTGAAGTCTCTCTCTCATGGTTCCTTGTAGGTCGTACAATGTTCTCTGCCCAATGGCGTGGAGTACTGGAGTGGATAGTGTATTCCTAAACAATATCCATCTAGTTTAAGTTCTAGACATACCTGGTACTCAGCAATATATTCGACGAGTAACTATCTTCTAGTTTAGGTTCATGAAATTCAACTAAATCAAATCTTTCAAACTAGTTGAACTTAAGGTGCATCATATCAATGTTTAGTAACATTATCGTATCCAAATCCCAAAAATTCTTCCACATTTAGTTACACTTTCTTTGTCTACTATAATACATTAAGTCTTGCTATGTTTGCAAGTTCGGTTACATGTGCTTGGTTTACTTTAATACATTAAACCATGGCTATGTATTTCTCATTCTATATTTCAATTAACTTTGTCTTACAATTTGTGTATTGCTTTCTGAAACAACTTACATATGTTGGTTAACTGAATGCTGGTATGAACTTCATTTATGAAAACACTTCAAATACTGATAACCACAGTTTCCGACAATGCTTCTGATTGTGGACGTTAACTGGCAATATCATCATTAGTAGAGTCGATCGTAATTCCAAATATGGAACTCAAACATTATTCCATTTCATAAAGAACATCAACTATTCTAAAATGTCATCCATTCAACGAACTCATAAAACACACTCCAAAATCCATTCCCGATCTCGCAATCATTCCAATTTCCAAAACCGCAACATATCCTAAAGCATTAACCGAAATTATATTTTGATATCGGAACTCGAACCGGTCGATCTGTTTTATGGTTTCCATGCACATCCCGGTAACAAATTTCAACTTCGGAAGTAAGTTTCATGTGCGACCATTTTTGTTATTTTTGATGTCGGAAACATTACAAGGAGATTTAGTTAACAAAAACAATGTTTTTTTACAAACACCGTGCATATATTACAGTGGCGGTATTGGAACCATTGTGCAACGAGGGGGTAGGATCTGCGTCGGTGCCAGGGATGGCAGTTTGTAATCGCCGTTCTAATACTCCATTCACCGCCTTTAATAACTCATTCCTGCCAAAACCCTCATTTATAGCGGCTCCGCCAATCGGCGTGAGTCCTCCCTCATACATACAGACTTTACTGAAGAAACGCTAAAACTAATCCTCCAAGTCTGAAATCCAAAAAGCTCAACAAGGTAGTACTCAATCCCCAATCGAACTTCATCTGCTGCTATTATACAAGGGTGAGCCAACATGTTTATACCCTGAATCAGAGATAAAGTACATCGCATAGCCATTCTAAAATGCTTTAATCGAATAATTCACAAGGAGACGACTGACCCTTGAAGTAATCAAAAAGGAAATGGTAACCATCGGCTTCAAATTCCAGGTTTCATCTTTAGATTATAGACACATTAGAATTATATTCAAACTAGTTGAAGATTTCCATAGATGTTGGTCTAAGCCAATCTGGACTATTGACCCTATTTCAGTGAGAATTCAAAAGTGGTATGTGGGTTTCGACCTAGGAGAGTAACAACACCCCCCCCCTCACACCCACCCACACACCCACCCACACCCCCCACACACCCACACACACACACCCACACAAACACACACCCACACCCACACACACCCACTCACACACCCACACCCCCCCCCCCCCCCCCCCCCCCCCCCCCCCC
>JAULKM010087874.1:0-11350 GCA_032355605.1 Rubia tinctorum
AGAATGTCACCCCATACAAAAATGTTCCACAATATCTCCACAAGACTAAGTACGGACAATTCAGGAACAACAAAGAATATAGGTATCCTACTCTAGACCACTCCTTCAGCTCAATATTCTGACACTCGATACAACAACACATTTTCAGCTCCGCATAAAATTGAAACGCCCACATCCCGACAAAACAAAACAAAACCAAAAAAATATCATCTAAAGACTTGCCTAAATCTTTTTTACAAAACTACAAACCGAAATCATAACTCATTCAATCAAGTGCACTGCCTGGGAAAAAAACTCTTATCACCTAAAATGTTAAAAGTTTTGATTCACGAACTAAACTGACTAACATAAACCCATTATTCTAATATACCTAATTCCAAAACCCCGTGATTATTACAGTCCAAGTAAGCTTAAAGGTTAGGTAACTTAGATGACAGGGCATCAAAGTACATTCTTAATTCTTCCATTCAGCAACTTATTTTACCCCAAAAAAAAATCACGATAAAGACATTGGAAATACCTGCTTCAATTTAGCTGTAGTTTCAATCATACGGCCTTGAATCTCCATAAAAGCCTACCAAAAATCAGATTAATAATTATAAATGTCAACAATGAGAAAAAGAGCGACAATTAAATCAACAAATTGTAAGATTACTCACAGTTGTGTTGGCTTCATCAGCCATTAGGTCAGATTTTGGGGGAAAAAAGTATGGGGGATTTTGATGGAACGATGAATTAGCAGTCGCTTTGTTAATATGCATAAGTCAGCTGAATTACATTTAAGGGCCTCATTTTGTAAGTTTTTATGAAGGAACCCAAGATCATGACATTCTCTTACAAGTATGGTCCTTTAGCTTGCATAATTTTGATCTGTTACCAGCAATATTACTCCTGCTGGAACACCACTTGCTCTCCTGACAGCCCAGCTATGGCACTATTCGGCGTTTAACAGATGGGTTTCAAATAAAATTTATAGAAAATTTATAGAAAATTTAGAGAATAAGGAGGCAATCGGGTGCAAATATTTATTTATTTGGTGTTATGCATAAATAATTGTATAATTAATGATTTTGGGTCATAAGAATCTCACATACCAAGAATTCGAGTCGGAGAAATTCGCAAATTTTTATCTCCATTTTCACGCAATGCGTGCCTTTTTATTACCATATTTATTTATTTTTTTAATAATCATTCATAAGTAATAGGAAAAGTGCCTAGTAGCGATTACAATAAGTGGAATAGATATCTAACTCAACTAACCACTAGCAATTACAAATCTATTGCAATGATATCAAAATTACAAGTCAACTAAACTTATCGTCTTTACTATTACAGAAATGGGATCCAGCAAAACTGTAACATCTCTATCTTTTCTGCCAGCCAAAAAACGCAAAGAGTCCTAGAGCTTCCCGTCGGAACTCCCTCCGTCGTTCACCACATTATGTTTGTCGGCCATGAAGAGGATATGGGCCCTTCAGGAATTCATTCTAAACCTCGAATTCCAGACTCCGACACTCCCTCTACCACCCATCACCTTCTATTTTTCGTCCCTGCAACACCACCGCCACAATCCCCAGCTCAGCGTAGCGCCGTCGACACCTTTCGCCACTACACCTATTTCTCTGTCGTTGTCTCCTAGCTCTTATACCAACTCCCAAAACTCTACCTCGTCAACGCGTCACTGACCACACCATCCTCAAACACAGCATCGAATCCCCCGTCCCAAACTCGCACAACCCAAAATCCCTCTAAGATCTCCCCGACATTGACATCTTTGTCTCTACCATTGAACCCATCATCGAGCTGCCACTCGTGACGACGAATACCATCCTCTCCATATTCGTTGTCAACTATCTGGTGGAGAAGGTTACATGCTACCTCTCATATGGAAGTAGCTCGCTGACCGGTGATGTGGATAAGAAATAGAAACGGCGATAAGGGAGGCGGTGTAGTGCGGTGGAGGCAATTTATGAGGGAGGAAATGAGGGAGAAGGTGGTAGTTTGAGCTATCACCACGTAATGAGAAGGAGTGATGTCAGTGGAGGAACCAGGAGCTCAGACAAGGGGTGGCTGAAAAGGAGTGTGGCGCGGCGGGCGGCAGTGGCACGGCGGGGCGGCGTGTGCGGTGGACCGGTGATGCGCAGCGGGCGGCGAGGTAGTGGCTACTGGGGTGCAAAGAACAGGTCGCACACACAGGGAAATGGGTTACATTACCATTTAGGGTTACATACATCAGTCTTGGACCCAATCGGCCCTCCTTTTTTTCCCACCAGCCATACGAAATTACGTCGTTTTACTTATCAAAACGACGTCGTTTTGATAAGTTAGGAAACAAAAAACAAAATAAGATCAGCTTCTTCCCCGGCCTTCGCAACGGCGACTCGTTGCCGGAATCCGCCCCCTGCAAACGTACGAAGGGGTGGCGGAAACCATGGATTCCAGCGGCTCTTGGCCCTAATTTTCGGGCCGCCGGATCCTAGGGGTGGCGCCAGCACCCCCTCGCCACCCCCTGGTTCCGCCCCTTAGTGATGTGCGGTGGTACTAGTGAAGAAGAGAAAAGTCGGCGATATGGAGAATAAGAGAAAAGTAGGGCATTGATCACGCGAGGATCATACAATCATTCCCTCTTTTTCTTCTCTTTTTTTCCTTCTTCCAGGGGGGCAAAAGAGTAATTTCTTCAAATTCGGACAAAAAATTGCCAAATCGGGTAGTTAGGCACTTTCATGGATTATCTAGAGTCATTTTGACAATTTCGAAAATCAGAGAGTTATATTGGCGCTTATGTAGGGTTATTTTAGCACTTTTCTAAAAAAATGCCAAATTCATTGAAACAATTTAAAATGAAAAGTTTGTCAAATTCTTTGAAACAGGTGCAGCATATAAGTGTGTTGGAACTTGTCGTCGGTGGTGGTAGAGGTTACAACCATTGCATGCACTTTTGATGCTCATTTTTTCAACATTTAAGGAGTAAATTGTTCATTTGATTCCTTGAGGGGCAAAAGAATCATTTGTTTGAACTCCGACAGAAAATTGTCCGATTGGATAGTTTGGCACTATCATGGATTATCAAGAGTCAATTTGACACTTTCTAAAATCATAGGGTTATATTGGCACTCATGTTATAAATGAAGAGTCATTTTAGCACTTTTCTCAAAATAGAAAGTGTGTCAAATTTATATAAACAATTAAAAATGAAAAGTTTGTCAAATTCTAGGAAACAAGTACAGTATATAAGTGTGTTGCCACTTGGTGTCGGTGGTAGGGATCACAACCATTGCATACACTTTTGATACTCATTTTTTGTCAACATTTAAGGAGTAAATTGTTCATTAGATTCCTAGAGGGGCAAAATAGTCATTTCTTTGAATTCCGACAAAAAATTGTCGAATTGGATAGTTTAGTACTTTCATGTATTATCTAGGGTAATTTTGACACTTTCAAAAATTAGAGGGTTATATTGTCACTTATGTCATAAACGTAGGGTCATTTTAATACTTTTCTTTAAAAATGTGTCAAATTCATATAAACAGTTAATATGCAAAAGTGTGTCAAATTCTTAGAAAGAGAGATAATGTATATAAGTGTGTTGGCACTTTCGGTAGTGGTAGGGGTCAAAGCCATTGCATACACTTTTGATACTCTTTTTAAAAAACATTTAAGGAGTAAATTGTTCATTTGATTCATTGAATATATGTGGTGATTTTAGACCCAAATTTTGAATACATGATGATTATACTTTTCTAAAAGTGATCTTTTTTCTTTTTTTAACATTTGAGTTACCTACACAATTTTCTCTCTCTAAAAGTGGAGAGAGGTTGGAGCAAACTTTGGGTCTGCATCGGCCCACACAATTTTAGGGCACCCACACAAATTTCATCGAAAATTGAATCGGGTCCAAATACACCAATAAGGTAAGTTGGTATAGGTAATAAAGATCTTTGGCGTCTGAATTGAAGTAATACAAGCGGGGTTGTCAATTAATAATTAGTACAATTTTAAACGTAAAGCAAAAGGAGATTTGGGAAATCCTTTAGGGTTTATAGACAAAATCTTTTAAGAAGTCTAGTTAACCTATTCATTGAATTGAGCAATGGTGGAGGCAACATAAATAGCCTTTGCTAGAGTCTAGAATATTCATCAGTAGGGTTAAATTTCATTGGGTGGCATTGATCAGTTGAGTGCCTTAGTTAATCAAATTTGGGATTTACGAAAAAAGGTGGTAGCCATTTTGGTTTTAAAGATATCGGTATCTGGAGGAGCGTGTTTAGTTTAATCATGAGGGGAAAATCTGAAGATAAAGATGGTAGATCGATATGAAATTCCAATGGGCAAAGCCAATGGTTTAAAGAAGTCTATAAATAAGAGCACATTCAATGCCACGGCAAACCTCATAAATTCTTCTTTCTTCTGTGGTACTAAGTTTAGCTTTGAAAGAGAGAAGTTGAGTGGAATATAATCCATTGGGATCTCGGATACTCAGTATACACCCCCTGGATCTGATTATTCTGAGGAGAGGAATGAACACTTAGGGTAAGAAACTGATTTTTCACTGATCCCAAGGACCACGAAGAGGAGGTGTACTTAAACTAACAATGGAAGACATTGAAGAATTGGTGGAGATGGAGCAGGATTGTTTGCTTGGATATTGGATGGATGATCGCAACTTCAGTTCATATAGGTTTAATCAATACTTCAGTGACTAATGGAGTATTGATGCTTATGTCCTGCACTGCCACAAACAATTCTATGTGGTTAAATTTCAAATAAGGGAGGAAGCCCTAGCAGTTTTTCACAGAAGTCCCTACTCGGTGGCAGGAGGCCTTCTGGCTTTCAGAAGGTGTGCGGGAATCTCATTGAGAAGAGCAAAATGGAGAGGGTGAAGATCAATGTCCAAATCCATGGAATACTATCTGAAGGATTTGCTCCAAGGGCGGTAATCAAGGTGTTGCACATGTCAAGAGAAGTGATGGATGTGGATTTCAGTCCCAACCCAGCATCAACATTAAGTATCAGAGAGCAACGTTGTGGGTGAACCCGTGAGATCCACTGCTCTCAGGTTTCAATGTGGGCACAGTTGCTGATACCAGATTCTGGGTAGCCATTTGATACGAGTGAATGTACAAATTATGTCGTAGATGTGGAGTGATAGGGCACCCAAGCCAGAGGTCCTATTTGGGATGATTTTATGCTGGAACATTTTATAGAAAGCTTCATTCAGCAGCATAACGCACGCACAGGAACGAACATTGTATATGATCAGAATAAGGAGATGTTTCCTTCTTCCCTGAGAGTGCACTCACACGTACAACTTCAAATAAATACCTGCATTCCACCGGGTTACATGGGAGTAGATGGGAAAGGTATGAGAATCTACTAGACGAAGATGTACAAGAAGGTTTCTTATTCTTAATGGAAATAGATGAGATTCTGTCACACCGAACATATGGTGGTCATGGAAGGACAGGGGGGCGAGGGGAAAACCCCTAGAGGGGGAGGTTTTCTGCAGAGGTTCTTTGATCCCTATTTTGGGAGGGGAAGACCTCAACCGGCCCCAACATCACTAGGGCCTCCACTGATGCCATCGTCCATTCTTCCAAATGGGCATTTGCCTAATGGCTTTCATGAACCTCATGGATATGGAGATATGGGTGTGGATGAAGGGTTGGGTATGGATTTGCAAGAAGAAATGAATGTGGATGTTAATCTTCAACAGTGGTTTGAAACTAACATGCAAAATGTGCAAGTGGGCTAGGTACAAGCATAGGAAAATGGGTCACGGTATGAAACCATGCAACCGCTTCAGTCTATGCAAATGCCAGAATCTGGAGGCCACGCAACAACTGACCCAACATTTTTAATCAATGGCTTCAATTTCTCGGATAAAGTTAATGTCATGGAAGAATCAGGGGATGAAGGGATAGAATGTCAACAGAACAACAGGCAGAGCTAGGAAGCAATACTGGAGGTTCAGTTTCTCGAGAACAACAAAAAGGAGCTTGGGAAAGATCCTATTAAAATCAAATCTCAAACGAAGCTAATAATCATTGATGGAACCCCCTCAGGAGATCTGTATAGCAATAGCCGCTCATCCACTGTTAATATGAAGAATGAGCTAAAGAGACTTAGAAGGCAGCTTCTTGGCCAAGTTAAGAAGATCAAAAAGAGGATGACGGGAATTCAATATAAAAATATGTTCAAGGACAGAGAGCCAAATTTAACTCCAGGCTCAAGGAAGAAGCAATGAAGAGGATGAACTATGGATTGTGCAAGAAAGAGGGGAAAGCACCAACAATTGCAGAGGCACTGACTAAAACTTCGGCCATTGGTGAAATCAATAATCAATAACTGAATGCAATTGAGAAAATGATGGAGCAAAAATGGGTTCCGAACCCTGGAGTGTTCACTTGGAAAGAAAATGAAGGGTCTCAAAAGTGTCAATCGGAACCAATCATTTCTGGAGCAGGTTCTGAGGTAAGAGGCCAGGGCAGCAAGAAAAGAGCAAGACCTATGGAGTAGGAGCTAAACAACATAGAGCAATTTTTGGAACCGATCAAAAAGCATAAGAAAATTAAGAAAATTTTATTTTACTATCCAAATGTAAACAAATTTAGTGAAACATGAGGGCAAAGATGATTTGTTCAAGCTGAAGGCAAGAGAAAATAGCACAACAAGCAAGAATGGGAGTGAAGAAGCTACAACACTAAAGCTAGGAAAAGGCATGCAAAACTTTCATCTGGGGCTTTCGAAAGATGTGCCAAATCAGCTTCCCAAATGCCCATGACGGTCCTAGTGTGGAACTGTAGGGGTTTTAGCAACGCCCTTACAAAGAAAATGATCAACCAGCTGGTAAGATAAAACAGTGAAAGCCTTCCATCTTGTGTCTATCAGAAACTAAAACAAGGGAGAAAGGATTCACAACTTGGCAAGAAAACTCTTACTTCAGGAAGGCACATTTTGTTGAGTCAGCTGGTCGATCAGGAGGCTTGGCAATTTTTTAGAATGATAATGTTGGATGTTAGTTTTTTGTGTGGCTCATCTTATTATGTTTTTACACTAGTATCAAGCTCTCGGGGGAGGTAGATGGTGTTTATGATTTATTTATGGACCCCCAATAGAATTGGGGAAAGCAGTAGTTTGGGAAGATATCTCTAATCTAAGTCATTTTGATGATTGCCCAATGGTGTTAGTGAAAGACTTTAACCATCTAATCTCACAAGAGATGAAAAGGCGGTCTTCCAGTGGAGGAAACAAACACAAGGTATCTATCTGCACTAATTCTGAAACATTCCCTGATAGAGATCTCAAATATGGGGCTATGGTTTACTTAGACTAACAAGAGAGAGGCTTCGAACACTGTGATTGATAGCCTAGAAAAGGTATTCATGAATCAGAAATGGCAAAATCTATTTTCACAAGCCAAAGTGAATAATTTGCCTACCACTCAATCTAATCATGGTCCAATATTCTTACATTTGGAATATAAAAGTCAGAATCTAACTAAGAGGTGAAGATTTGAATCTTACTGGGCAAAACCGAAAGCAACAGATCAGATTGTGTCAAAAGTCTGGCACTTAGAGCCATTACCTCAGTCTCAGATGGAGTATACAGGAGTTTACAGTGAAATATACATCAAGTTAGAATCGATCCTATCACATCTATATAACTGGAGTTCTCAGGCATATGGAAATCTTGAAATAAAATTGGCTTTGCAGATGAGATATCTAAAAAACTACAACAGGGAGAGGGTTTGGTCACTAGTGTAAATGTAATCAAAGATAGGCTTTAGGAGATTGAGGATTTTGAGCAGAAATTATCTGACTATTGGCAGCAGCGGGCCAAAATCAATTGGATAAGATTTGGTGAGAAAACACCAAATTTTACGATTCATGGGCATCGAAGAGGAGAAATAAGAATATAATTCAGGGACTATATGCTGCAAATGGGGAGTTGATCACAAAACGGGAGGCAATTGTGCAATCTATTACTGACCATGTAAGGCCAGTTTATGTACAAACGGAAAACTACCCACCAGGTCCACGTACAAGACGACATCACAGAGGAGCAATTTCTAAATACAAACACTAGAGTGTTAAAGTGGGAACATATTTAGGTGATGATCAGGCCTTTTGTGGAGACTGGTGTATGGAATGCTTTAAGGGATATGAGTTCGTGGAAATCGCCAAGATAAGATGGATTACCAGCGGGACTCTACAAGAGATACTGGAGAATCATAAGTAATGACATTACTGCCTCGATTCTCAGGATCATGAATGGAGAACCCTTTCCAATACACTTGAATATGACGCAACTTATTATGATCCCTAAAAACAAACTGATATGGTAACCAGGAGATTTCAAACCCATCTCACTTCACAATATGAAGTACAAGATTATTGCGAAGATGTTAGCGAGTAGGTTCAATCTACACAAATCGGATATCATATCAGAAGGTCAGGATGGTTTTATGCCTTGGAGGAATATCTTGGAGAATGTTCTGCTTGCACATGAGGTACTGGATTTCATGAGAAAACTTAAAAGAGGTCGGACAGATTTCATGGCAATAATTATGCATGAGCAAGGCTTACGACCATGTCTCTTGGGGGTTCTTGGAAAGGGCTTTAAGAATTATGAATTTTTCAAGCACATGGATTGACCTCATAATATGATACGTGCACATAGTTACCTATCAAGTAGTGGTGAATGGAAGTCACTCAACTTTCTTAACCCCGAATAAGGGTCTTAGGTAAGGTTTCCCTCTTTCACCATACATTTTAATCATTGCACATCAATTCATGTTCGCATGGTTAGAGAGAAGATTGTGCTCAAACCAAAACTTAGAAATCAGAATATCAAGAGGAGAACCAGTGTTCAGCCATCTCATGTATGCTAATGATTGTATGTCTTTTAAAAAGTGCACACATCAGGAGGTAAATGATCTAGCTATGATGATTGATCTATATTCAAGATTCTCAGGTCAACACTTAAACTTTTAAAAATGTGCCATTCAATTTATCCCCAACACATAGGAGCATATACAAGAATACACTAGATATGTTTTAAATATACATGGAGACGGAATAGGAGGAAAATATTCGGGGTTCAATATCATATTTGGGGCAAGAAAAAAGGGATTTTTTAAGTACCTCATACAGACCTTCAGGGACAGATATTCATCATGGAAAACGAGAATGCTAAACCTTCCCGGAAGATTAATTTTAACTAAGCATGTACTGACTTCAGTTGATCTTTATCCGTTGAGTATTTTTGAAATACCAAAGGATATCCTGGAAAACTGGATAAAATAGCTTCTTCATTAATTTGGGGAGGCTCTATGGAGGGTAGAACAATTCATTGGAAACCTTGTAAATGCATCACATCTTTGAAGAAACACGGTGGTCTGGGAGTGAGATCTATATTATGAATGAACAACCACTGCCAGTGAAACATGATTAGCGCATTATTTCAGATGATCAGAGTCTGCTCACAAGAACATATAAGGCAAAGTATCTTTAAAATGTGGATTTTCTACAGGTTAAGCAAAGAAATGTGAACTCTTGGGGGTGGAAGTCTATTCTAGCCGCAAAGGACATTGTGACGAATAATTTTCCTTGGAGAGTGGTCACAGGAGATAGAATAATGCTATCTGATCATTGGAAACCAGATCATAATTCTATTCCCGCTGAATCTAAGTTGCATACATCAACGGACCTAAGAGTTTCTCATCTCGTAAACGGTGACCGTACATGGAGAACACACCTGATTCAAGCTATATTCCCTCCAGCCATGGTTCCAAGAATTCTCTCTATTCATTTGAATAGAACAACAAATGGTGTTGATCAACCACTTTGAAGTCCGAACAAGGACGATCAATATACAGTAGAGAAGGGACATCACATAGCTATGAATATGATAAGGTCATAAAATACACATGCACAGAATTCTTTAGACACTGATGTAAAAATGTGGAACCACATTTGGAGACTGAAACTTCCTCACAAAATACTCATCTTTTTTTGTGGAGGGTGCTCTCAGATACTTTGCCAACACAAGTGAACAGGTGCAAGAGGAAGCTCACAATGGATCCGACATGCACAAGATGTGGACTAACACAAGAAGATATGTATCATCTCTTCCTACAGTGTGACACCTTAAAACGGATCTGGAGAATATCATCCTTGGGGTTTAATTTTGATCAAAGACCTCATATTTCTCTCAAGGAATGGTTCTGACAATGGCTGCAACAGGCGCCATATGACACTTTGATCCATCTCTCTGCTTTTATATTATAGGAAATCTGGAAAAACTAGAATAGCAAGGTGATCAACAAGGAGGAAGTAAACCCATTTGCTAGCTGGATGGTGGCAAAACATGCTTCTGATTACCAGATTATAAATTCAGGAAACTTGGATGCACCAGTGGGTGAATTATCGGTTCCTATTGAGACTAACAGAGATTCCTTGTTGCGAGGATACTGCAGGGAACATAGGGATGATACTACAAAAATTCTAGCAATCTATTTTGATGAATCCTTTCACAAGCATAATTCAGTGAGAGCAAGAGCGTGGAAATGTATCAAGATCAATGAAAGGGACCAAACTGAAGTTGTCATGATAGGATCAGACTTTTTTGTGAGCTCATCGGCTCTGCAAGCAAAATCACAAACATGTTCGAGAGCGGTTCAGGTAGCAACAAGGATACATAAGAAGGATATCCAAATTTTCTCAGATTCCAGTTTACTGGTCAGCTCCATAAATGACCCAAAATCAGCACCATGAGAGATTAAGAATCTAGTTTATGATATGATGTTATATTTAAAATTAAACTTTTCTTGTTATAGGATTTCATTTCTTAAAAGGAATTTCTACATGATGTACATGAATATGCCCTAAATATGGGGAGGTTCATTTGTAGGAATGGCAGTGGGTGGGTATTAGTGGAGGTCCGCCCCGCACCTGCCCCAATGGGGCGGGTATGGAGGTAGTTTTGGTGGGGATGGGGAGGGTATGGGTATAAATTTAGTACCCATCATGGGTAATGGGTTGGGAATAGATTTTTAAATTATACCCTCCCCATACCCGCCCCGCCCCGCCTCGCCCGCCCCGCCTGATCCATTAAATACCTGTTATATATTTGTAACATATTACCTTAAATTTACAATAAATTTTAATAATTAATCAACAAACCAAAGTTGCCTCTTTAGTTTCCCACGTCGGATCATATTATCTAAAATTTAATATTAATCACCAAATCAATTTGTCTCTTCAGTACCCCGAAAACTTCTCCTCATCTCCAAGGACATCATATTATCTTGATGAGAAGTTTGTAATGGTTATTCAGTTCAGTTTTTTAG
>JAULKM010087885.1:0-11349 GCA_032355605.1 Rubia tinctorum
TAGGAAAATCCCTCTTCTTTGTGGACGACCCCGACTTGCCAACTATCTACTTAGTTGTATTTAGTGAGCATATTGAGTTTAAAAATAGTATCTTTGAGAGGTACGGTGACGACCTCCCAACTCCATATCCACCCTGTTCACCCGGGTCTTGAATTTACCGAACTCGGATAGTTAAAGTTGGAAAATAAATCCTTCACCTCGGCCTCATAGATGGGCTTAATTATCCGTGCCATCCCTGATGCTTCGAATAGCTTAATTAATACATCTAGTTCTAGTGGTTGCACATACTCGGGCTTCGTTTCCCTTACCTCCTTAATTCTCTTTTTGATAACTCGATGGAAGCTATTTTTATTTTGTTTGGTGGTGAAATGCTTGTTGTCAAACATTGGTGGTAGAGGGGCTCTACTAGCTTTTGGATTTTTTGAATGAGACGTTTCCTCTAAACTTCCCTTGCTCTAGAAAAGCTTTGCAGTCTGCTTCACTTGTACATGTGGAACTTTCACATATACAGTATTTAGTAGTGTGGACAAACATTGACTAATGCAGGTGATGACAATGCAGTTAAGCAGAGTAGTATATGCGAGGTCACATAATGTGTCTACTGACCGAATAGTGTGCGACATGCAAGCGAATGTTAAAGAAAGGATATCTTCCTATAACATATAACCCTAAACATGAACACTTACTATATATACATGTAAAAATCAAATGTTTAACGCTGACATCCACCCCATTTTATCCAAACACTGAAGAACAACATAAACCACTAACCAAAGAGACCTAAAACCTAATCAATCAAATCTAAAAACTAAAAAAATCCTCACTTACTGGGATGGACAACATGCCCATTTATCTTAGCAATTTGGCCTTAATCAGCAGTGGGTTAAAATCGCACTTAACGAGGTCATTGTTAACGAGGTCAATTTAATGATAGACAACCGATAATCTAACGACGTGGTAGACTGTAATGGGCCATAAATTATTTTTCAGCCCAAATTCAGAAATGTAGTAGCCCACGAGCAAGGCCCAAGGTATTTAATTTTTAAATAATTTAAATTATCATTTTCAATAAAAAACATAAATCATTGCAGTAAACAGGAACGATTATTGAAATTCATTAAACGGGAGCTATTGTTGTGTGGGTCCATCTAGAATGTGATTGTCTATCAGGAATTTCAGTTACTCATTAATGTGCAATCCACATTGTGATTATCTATAACTACATGTCCACAATGTTAACATTAGCTTGAGTCTATTTTGAAACTATTACTCACTTACATGAGTTGAATGTTTGTGAAATTGAAAGTTCAACCAAAAGGAAAAGGATTGACTCTTCCTGGCAAAAACTAAAGTACCCTCCCTAATTGTTGTAATTGATATCAATTTCTTTCCAGTTACATTGCACGAGATTGGCCACAGGTAATTGATGATTGTACCGCTATTGTTTGAACAATTACTTGTACAGTAGGAATGACTATTCGTGGGGGATAATAGGAGAACCATTCTTATTTGCGGTAATTAATATCATATATTTTAGGGTAACATTTTCTATGATAGGAATTAATAATTGAATAAGTACTGTTCAAAACAAAGTAATCACTGTGGAAGGATTGGCTATTCCCGGGGATAAGGGAAGGAACCAACATAATTGGGAATGGTTAATATGAATTTTTTTTGTAATGTTACCTATACATGGCCCTCGACAGTCTTGACCATTGTACAATCGCGGTTCAAAATATTACTTGTTTACATCACCCTTTCGAATTGCTGTAATTGGTATCAAATGTTTACTAGAAACATTGCCTTCACCCAGGTCCATGACAATCTTCAAAATTGAACCAGCACATTTCAAAAGATTACTTGTATCGAAGGTTTGAATGTTTGTGGGGGATAAAGGGAGAACCCTACTTCATTTCCTTAACTAGTATATTACAAAGTTTCAAGTAACGTTTCCAGTATATGGCCCTCGACATTCTTGACAATTGAACCGCCACTGTTCAAATCATTATTGGTGTAATAAGAATCATTGTTCTGCGATTTAACCTAAGACAGACCACTTTCAAATTATCGGGGACATATACAAATTTCGAATGACATGTGACTTTACATGCACTAAAACAACCGATAATATTTAAATATTAATGTTCATCCCATTATTAGTGTAATAGGATTGATGTTGTAACTGATAATCAGATATAACCGACAATTGACATACATTTATTCTGTAACGGTTGTAAAGGGGTTGACATTACCAGTCGGCGTGAAATTCATGAAACCCAATTTATGAAGTCAAACGTATATATAAACTCCTCGAATAACATTGGATAAAACTATCAATGAGGAACATGTAATTTCCCTATTTAGAACTGATAATGGAAAAACAATGGATACCCTTATTGGCAACGTCGCTCATGACATCGCATGAACCAATCAGATGACGAAAATATAGCGAATTCGTCAAACATCGTGCAATGGGCTATTTGGTCCATCCGAAGGCCCATTACAAGAATCCCTATCTCATTAAGCTCGCGATGTCGTCTTACATTTCGTTGACTGATATTTGACCAGCTATCAAGCGATGTGGCACATTCTTAGCAACTGGCCCTATTGGGTCGACTTTGACCCACTTTAAGATCTACAATTACCCTTGCATGACCCTTGCAACATTGTAAGCCTGGCGGGAGAATGCACTTATATGTCATACTTAGGAAAAAAGGCCAAAAAACTTTGGAAAAGCATTCGCAGTCATATATTACACCCTTCACCATGAAAGACCAAACATTTTTCATCTTCATCACCTTCCTCTTCCGATACTCTAATCACCAAAAACCTTGAACTCCATCTCTCACAAAGAGGCTTAATGAAGCAAGGGGGGAAATTATGATGTCACTATAGAGGGGGAATCGATGAAACAAAATTTTGGTAAGGTTCCATATTCCAAACAACATAAACATGATCATATTGTCATTGTTAAATTCCTTGGGAATGATTTTTGATTGAAGTTTTGTTGATATGAATCTCCTTGTTAAGACTTTGGATTGCGAAATTTAGATCTTTGACCGAAAGAAGGAGTTTCACAAACCCTCTATTTGGCCGCACGAAATTCAAGATTCTAGACCTCGAGGTACTCTCAATCTTGACTTGCTCACTAACTAGGCCACGTGATTAGTTCACAAGGTTATTGTTACTAAATAAACCCGTTGGATTAAGCAACAATGAAAATAGCTCACAAGCACAAAGAATGATCTCAAAATTCTTAATATATGATTGATAAAAGGTGAAGAATAATCGGCCAACCCCTTTATTTATAGGGTAAAATTAGGAAATAAACCCTAATTACAATTGGAAAATGATTCAACTTATGACAACTTTAAGAAGCTAAAACCATATCTAACTAGAACTTCTAATAATAAATGTATTCTACTGGAAATTATTCTCCAAGAAACCTTGAAGAATATAACATTATCTAATCTAACCAAATCTAAGTCTAATCAGATTAAATTTAAATATTCTTGAAACCCCAGTTTGACTAGGTTGAAAATACTGGTCTAAATTCGAAAATAGCTCTTCAAAAAGCCCACATGGCCAAGCTATGGACTGAAATAAAATAATATCACAATAGTTTACAAAGATCATACTACCTCATTTAAAACCTAGTGGGAAAAAAGAGTATCGTGTTCTTCACAATGTCTTCAGTTAATCGACAAGCTTGAATAAAGCCCTAGCCGATTTAGTCTTGAGTTCGTCATCATGAAGTTGATCAATCAAAGCATTCAATGCCACATCTCTAAGCTTCTTTCTTTACCTTTTCATCGGTCCAACCATGTCACTTAGAGGATCCCAAACATAATCCATGAATGTTTGATCAAGTCGTGGAATGTCTTCATTTATGGTGGTAGTCGTCTTGGCATCTCCATCATTTGTTGTTGTCACGTATCCTGTTTTCATCTATTTTATTATGTGGCCGATACAAGTAGGGTTGTGTGGATTATTTGAAGATTTCATTTTTTAATGTGTACTGTGTGTAAAACTTGTTAAAATTTTAACAATGGTTGTTTTTTTATATAGAAATGACACTGGCACTATTATTTTCCTCATTAGTTTTATTCAAATGACCTTGTTTTTTATACGGAAATGACCTTGTTAACTAATGGATTTTATAGTGGTGTTGTGCCAAATTCTTACATTGTGAGCATATTTGTATTGTTTATTTTGTGTGATTATGTAACTTAATGTTGAGGATGACATAGTGTTGCGTGATTAATTGACTTCTTTTTTAGGTCGTGGATTGGTAATCCACGATAAGAGGAAATGGCCTGAAGGAGGGAGAGATGTTAATGCATCAAAGATACATAAGCAAGGTCGAGGTAGGGAAATTTGAAAGAAACTAATAGACATTGTGGACAAAGGTATCAAATGTCCAATGAAATTTGACCACATAGGAAATGCAATAGGCGAAGAAAGAAATTGGTGGTTTAGCTACTTAGTATTGATTGCGATGACTAAGGTAGACACATTTATGTATTAGTCATAGAATCAGGTTGAGGATGCTTACAAGGAATTTTTTTGGAAGGAACTAGAGTTGGCATTCGATATTGAGTGCGAAGACATGGCTAAGTTGAAGTGTTGAACGATAAGGCGATTTGGAGAGAGATGGAGAGATTTCAAAGACAAATTGGCTAGGGATTACATTGTTGGGAATAATAGAAATTTCAACTTGAGACTTAAGCATCCATTCATTAGTGAACCATGCTGGAAGGGTTTCATTGCAAAGAAGCTTGCAGACGAAGAATCAGTAAGAAATCAACATGTACATGCTGTGAAGAATATACATGGTGGATACACAATTATATTTGTATATAAAGACAATTTTTTATGAATATAATAGCATATTCATGAGAATATTAGCATGATAGCATTCATTTGTGAATGTGTTTTGTGATCGTCATTCTTTAATAATTGTAACGGACCCTATTTTCCAAAACTAGAGTACTAAAAACTAGAATAAGCGACGTCGCATAGTACTACCTGGGCTATGGATCATTCTTATCAATTAATATGCAACATCATTCATGAACTAAGTTTAGAATCTTTTATTTCCTAACAGTATAGGTGATGACGTCGCATAATGTCTATCCGACTAATGCAATTTCCCTAGCAACTAGTGAACGACGTCGCTCACATATAGGGACATGTAGTTACTATCTTGCCTCATAAATTCCCTTCTTCATTCTCATAAAAAAACCTCCTCGTATGATGTTATCACAAGGTCTGAGAGAAAAACATGTCAAGGTAGCAAAAGGAAACAACATGCGACGCCCCATAAGTCGAGGAGGGTACGCACTAGTCACAAGAATTATCATGAAAGAAATATTCAAGACTTGAGTGTTTGAAAAAGTTAAGCTTGAGATTACGGATGAAGAACCAAGGATTTATATGGAATATCCCACACCGGAAGAGGTTCCCCTAGTTGAAACATTGTTGAAAGAATACAAAAGATGCGGGAAGCAAGATGATAAGTTCCACACCAAAGATGCGGAGGTGGTAACCCAATAAATTGTAAGTTTGACAACTATTTAGTGTATTTAATATATGGACAATATTTGAAGATGAAATTTCACCAAATATATGTGATCCAATATTGGTAATTTATAGGAGGACTTAAAAAGAAAGCAACAGTCAAGCGAGTTCATCGAGGTTGGAAAGAAATGCATACTTGGTGTACTGCTAAACGAGAAATAACATCCGGGCCGGGTCCGGGGTGTCGAAAGTCTTGCTACCCATGGGGAAATCTTTGTCAAATCTTGACCAATAAAGGTTGATATTCCATCAAGTAGTCAACAAAGAGAGATTGATGATCTGAAATCTTTAAATGCCCAACTAGCGGCTTATGTATCGAAAGAATCGAATGCGAGGAAAATGCCACTTAACTTAGAGAGAATCCTAGAATGTTATAAACCAAAAACCTCAACTACCCCTCGCACTTCTTCTCTGACAAACTCATCAGGTGACCACCCAGTGGGCGATAGTAGGCCTAAACCAATGTCTCCTACTTCAACAAGACCTCTTGTGTTTGATTGACTGAGAACGGAGTTGGTAGAGGCCATTGATCGCAACTTGAAGGTATAATTAAATATATTACACTTTTCATATTCAAATTATTTTATACTTTGATTTACATTAGTGACTTTTCTTATGAAGGATAATTCCTTGTGCATTCTTCTTTCCGAACATTCTGATGGTGAGAGTCTTGTCGTTGCGGAAGGAAAAGTGTACACAAATATACCATTGCATCATCATAAGCTAGTCGCAAAGGAAAACGTGGTGGTTACTATCAATAAAACCCTTGTAAATGGTATAGTTCTTCCAATTCCATATGCTGATGCGAGAATAGTTGACGTGGCAGTGGGAATATTTTTTCAGTGGCCCCCTACATTTGGTATCTACTACGGAAAACATACCCGCCAACAAGGTAAAACAAAAATAGGGTTGAAGCATAGGTTGAGAGAACAATTTTGTAAATAACTTTTCGAAATGATTTCATGTAGATCCACACAAGGATTAGTAGCCCGGCCAAATTGACAAGTGCATTGGGGGATCCAAAGGCTTCAAAATATCATGTCCCAAAAGTGCAGCTACCGCCATCCAATACCTCGAAGGGTGGATCTCTAAAGAACATCCACACAATCTTAACAACTCACTGTCCCCCTTCTTCGTACAAAATTACAATGGAAGAGGTTGGAATATTTGGGTACAAGGTAAATGCAATCATCCAGAAGGAGGATTTTGTGACCTTGTTCAAATTCAATAATTTCCCACCTCCCGTGATGCAACTAAATTGCATGTAAGTATGAATCCATCAACCGAACGTTATTCATTGTTTTAATTAATGTGTTGCCCAACAATATCTAGACTAACTATTTATATAGGCTTTTATGAGAGGTGAGTCAACTGTACTTACTAACTTACAATTGTCTCTAGTTTACAATTGTTTATGGGTTTATAATGAATTAATGCCAATTTCATATTATTAGCAAACGTTGGATGATCGCGTATAATTACCATTTGGTGATCCCGATAGCATATAAGCAGCGTCGCTTGATGATCGTTACACATTACCATTGGTATCTCTAAATGACCGATGTTGTTGTAATTGAGATCGTAACCACCTCGTACATCACATTCAGGGCACCCTAATTGTTAGTAGGTAAGCGACTTTGATTTAAAAAATGACGTCCTGTTCACCACTGTGCCACGTCATCAATGATTGATGGTAGATTAAACTGAAGATGGTAAAACCAACGTCTCATAAATCTAAGCCAGTCGACTACCATGAATTCTGTCTTTTTGATGTCGCAAAGTGGTCAGGGTTGTTATCCTCACACATATAATTACCGCAGAAGATAAACCGCAGTAAAAATTAACATTTACCGTGGGTTGAAATCGCGGTCAAAGGTTACAATCTACGTCAATTTTCGGAATGAGGGACATATATTACCAAAACGAGTAACTTTGCTACCGCTCCTTTGTGACATTGTTTGTACCGATCTCGCAAATGTTCTGGCATGTCGGTCGCTAGCACGTATAGACTGACGTCGCATACTTCTTGGCACCCCCATCGGCTATTAACTATTAACCTCGGTTCATTTCCCTAAAAACCGAGGTAAAAGGTAATTTTTACCTCCATTTTGAACAGAGGTAAAAATATACCTTTTAATCCATCCACATTTACCTTGGTTCTTTTGGGCCAAAAAACCAAGGTAAAAAGCCCTTCAGAACCGAGGTAAAAAGTGCAGTTTGTTGTAGTGTGACATGTGCCCGGTCATGTTACAAAAAAATGGTTGTACGTAACAAGAAAGGATCGACTACATTTCCAAATGCCTATTCTGGAAGGATACGAAGCTTTTTGTTGTGCCATACATAGAGAGGTTATTTACTATGTTCAATTTTTTACCAACATCGTTTCTGCAAATTTCTATGATAATTTAAATTTTCATTTTCAGTGACCATTGGAGATTGATATTGATATCCCCACAAATAAGCGGGTGTATTGGATGGATCCCCTACACTTACAACCGTCGGATGCATTCATTCAGATTTTGGAATATGCAATGTAGGAAACTAGCAACCAAAAATTACTTCATTTGAGGTAGTTGAAATCAAGGTGGTCTACCAGTATGTTTTTTCAATATACTATACTTATTTGATGCAAAAATCATAAGAATTTATGTTTTTTTTTAAATTAGTATATGAAACAGGTGCAAACATGGGAGTGTGGATATTACATCACGTTATACGCGATTGAGTGCACAGACACAGCCTGGGAAGAATTACTTAAACTCGACAAGGTAAGTGTACACTTGTTTCTATTAACATTTCTAGCTAACCTTTTACAGATATTTAATACTATCTTTTAATTATGAAATTGTCCGTAGGATTTGAAACCCTACTCGCAAGATGATAGGAAAAATGCACGACATTTTTATGCTAGACATCTAATTCTCAATCGGTCAGCAACCCTGTCGAATTCTGCTATTGGTAGGGTATCACAAGCTAGAAAAATATTGAAGTTTTGAAATGTCATATTAAATTTGTAGGATTTTCTATTCCTATCTATTGATTAGTCCTTGGTTATTGTTATCTATAATTTTTTAAGGTGGAAGATATTATTGTGTGTTGTTTTAAAATTGTAGCTGTGAATATTGGTCATTTTTGTTACAAGAATATTAATGAAATAATATTTTTTACCACAACAACATATTTTACTTCTGAGTTCGGAAATTATTTCGGCTCTATGTATTTTGTTTTTCATTGGTTAAAATATAATTTTTGATTTTGGAAATATGACATCCGACATGATTTCAGAGCTCAGAATTGATTTGTAAAAATATAATAAGCAGCAAAATATTTAACTTTACAAAGAGCCGAAAAAAAGAAATTGCTAGGGAAGGGAAGGAAATAGGACATGAGTCTGGAAACTAAATTTAACTTTACAAAGAGCCGAAAAAAGAAATTGCTACAGAAACGAGGAATTTTTTGAGCTTGGAAATGTTGTGTAAGGTACGAGAAAAAGACCCAAGTTTCCGAACTTGGAAGTAATTAAAGGTGGTTCGTGCCTCAATTTAAAGGCAGTTTTTAACCGCCTTATTTGGCAATTTTAAAGGCGATTCTCGGAACTACCTTCTTTTCTAAGTCAACGAAGGCGGAACCATTAAAGACACTTTGAAAGTTCCTTTAATAGTTCGATATAACTGCCATTGATATGCCCCTCCTACACTAGTGATAGTAAGGTTATAATTTAAATTCCAACATATTAAAGAAAATATCTTTTATAACTTATTCTAGAAATTATTTTCACAATATCCTTAACACTCATATTCTAGTTAAAGCATGAGGATCAACAATGACCAGCTTGTGAAGAAGAATATGGAATTGTTGTTGTTCAAGGGTTCTAGGAAACAAGTCAGGTAATTGACTTGAAGTATGAATATAATGTACTAGAAAATTTGAACCTCTCTCTAACCTCTCTCTTATGCAAATCTCCTAACAACGGTAATTCTGTAACGGCTATACCTACTGTACCATCTCCGATCAATACACGCCTAACTCTCTACCACGACGCCGTCCTGATTGAAACCACCCCCACCGCCTCCATGGCGGGGCCTCCGCCTAAAAATTTCTCCCAAGCTCTTCAATAAAAAACTCCACCGATCGCCAGTTGCTTACCATCTATGCCAAACCTTACACCTACCACACAGTACAAAGGTGAACTTTCAGTTCTAGTAAGTCATTACTCTAACGCCCTAATAGGCAATTTCCCAAAAGGTTAACCAACGATGGAAAGAATCGAGGAAAATCTGAAGACAATCGGTTTTTAGGCAACTATCAAATTGGGGAAATCAACCATCGGAATATATTGATCCAATTTCAAGAGAAGGAGGATTACCAAAGATGCTGGATTAAGGCAGTGTGGTCATTCAACGGAATTTTGATGAGGGTGCTCAAATGAACTTCTGATTTCAAACCTCATATGGAGTCATCCATCGTCCCAGTATGGATTACACTACGAAATGTCCCGCTCTACTATTACAACATCCCGTCTATTGAGGCTATCGGGAATCAAGTGGGAGTCTACATTAAATTGGATTTGGTTACAGAAAGGCTGACTAGACCCTCTTCTATGAAAATTTGCGTTCAGGTGGACTTGCAGGGCCAGCTGCCTCAATTTATCAGGTTAAGTTCAATTCTAGATAATGAGAAATATGCTATAGAGTATGAGAATCTACCTGTTTACTGTGGCCATTGCAAGAAAATAAGACATGAATTGTCTAACTGCAGAATAGCAAATCCTTAATTGGCAAAAAAGTTCTATGCTAGAATTAGGATTCCTCAGAAGGATAAGAAGGAGAAGGGAATTTGGAAACAGGTCACGAAACCCCCTAAGCATTCCTCTGGAATTACTGTTTCACAGAAGGGAAAAGAGTATCATAACCAGATGCTAGCAAGGTCGGACATAATTGAAGGAAATCACCCTAATAAAGATATGTCTAGAACCCAGGGATCTGCAGATTCACCTACTTGCAGCTCTTTTTTCCTCATAAAAAAAGTAATCAACACCCAAACGAATGAATCTGAGTTGGGAATTGCAGACAGTGCAATAGTTAAAAAGCATGAGGATACCCCTAAGGGAACAGACAAACACCGGGAAGCAGTTATACCAGCACAGTCTAACTCATCAAGTGCCTTCAAAGCAAAGGATGACTTATCAGGTATCTTTCTACTCTCTAATTCTAAGGACCAAGATTCTAACAATCTGCAAATTCCCTCCCACAGGTCTAGCCCTCAAGAAGGAAACAGGTTCTCAATTTCGCTAAAAGGAGATAAGACAGATGAAGGATTGTCTGACATGGCTGATTCAAGTTCTAGAGAGCTTCAGCTGAATGAGGTATGTGAATTACCTATGAAGGGAGTGGAAAAAACAGTGATTCTACAAAAGGAAATCCTAAAACAACAGGATCTAGAAAGAGAACCTTATTCAATAGGTTAAATAGGATGAATCTGAGATCTTCATCAAAGAGCAAAAAACAGTTTTTAAATGAATAATACAAACCTAAGCATTAGGGGTCTTGTCTAGAACATTAGAGGTCTAGAGACATCTTTAAATAGACTTAAAAGACTAATCAACATACATAAAATCAAATTTTTGTGCATTTTAGAACCTAAACATTGTCAAGATCAGATATGCAGCTACAAAATTAGATTAATATTTGAAAAATGTCATAGCTCAGCTGCTAATAACATTTGGTTGTTTTGGATGGATAACATCAACATTAACTTAACAGTTGAAAA
>JAULKM010087896.1:0-11349 GCA_032355605.1 Rubia tinctorum
TCATCAAATCATCAACCATATTAGAAGCTCTAATTCATGCCTTTGGATTTCATATCAAAAGAAAGGATAATTAGCTATTTTCTCCAAACCCTAACAAGTAATCATACAAGCATTTCATATATTAAAACTTCCAACACCATTAATGTATTCAACAACCAAATTAAAGCACAATAAAAATACAATAGCAAAGCATTAAATAGCTTCATACAGAGTTCTCAAGACATGGGCTTGGAAGCCTTAATCAATTTCTCCCATGACTAAGTTTAGCTACTAGAATCCATACTAAACAACAATAGCAATTTAAACATAAAATCAAGAAGAAAGAAAGATGTATATGGTAGAAAACTAAGGTTTTATGGCTATGAAATTGGGAGATAAAGGTTGCTGGAAAAGAGTGTATTTATAGTACAAAAAGTCCAAAAAGCAGATCAGGGCAGTGGGCCGTCCCGACTCGCGACACATGCGTCTCGACTCGCGACGAGCAGAGTAAGCTGCTCTTACATGTTGTCTTCCTTTTGGTTTAAGTGTAGTTGTCTCCTCCTACCTTCTTTAGGTCTTCAAGGTCTTCATTGTCTTCAAAATGTAGTCTTCATGGTCATCAAATCTTCAAACCATTACCTTGTCTCCAAAATCCTTATTAAAAGTGATAAGAGCTATAAAGTTGCTCTTAACTCCAGTAATAGAATTTCAAGGTAAAATGGAGTATCCAAAGCACAAAAACATACCAAAATGAGTACAAAAGATCCCAAAATCATTGTATAATATGGACATATCAAACCTTCCCACACTTAAACCTTACTCGTCCTTGAGCAAGAAAAGATTCAAGAACACAAAGAAGTTCAAATGTCCCCATCCTAATTCTAATATTCCCCCAAATGAAAGCCTCATAAAACTCTCAATATCACAATTCTTAAAATTTTCTATCACATAGAACCCTTATTCCTATATCTACCCAAATATACTACCTATCAATTCCCTAATTTCCATAGACGCATTTCCTAACTTTCTAATCCCAAAATCCAATAGTATCAAGTGAGGTTAAAACTATATCGAATGTTCAATTACGAACTTCACTTTACACCAATATATCAACCCAAAAACGAACCAGATCAAGAATTAAGAATTTCATACCTTGCTTCGTTTTCCCGCTAAATTACCCAATCCCAAGAAGTGCCATGATGTTAGACTACCCGATCATCGAATTGTTAACCACAACTTTATGACTCCAATGCTAGGAAATAAGTAGATATTTAACCAATTTTTTTTATTTTTCTCTATTTCTCTCATTTTTCCTAGGAGCCCTTTCGGGCTTTCATCCTAGCCACACATCATGTTTATTTTGGCTCACATCTCACCCACATTTAGCCTCTCATTTTTACCTAGGTAGGCCTTTTGGATTTTTGGCCTATTCAGGCTCCCAATGTTGCCTAAATTATCCTCTTGGGTTTTCTTTTTGTTCTTTTTCATTTTCTAATTTTTAATTTTTTTTTCATTTTCCTGTGTTTTTCCAATCATAAATTGCCAAAACGCTTCTGTATGTCAAAACTACAAAAATATCCAAATGCATCAAAATATTGCATCCCAAAAGCAAGAAAAAAATATATCCAAGTCTACATCCAAAATATCACATCTCAAAAAGAAACAGTGAATGATAAATTCCCTCCCCACACTGGAATACTACATTGCCCTCAATATATACAAAATAGGGCAAAACACAATACACAACGAAGTAGGGGGGTACGCAAAAGAAAAGTTCTCACAATCACTGCTGTGAGGATGAACCACCATGTCCATAGCAATGCTGATATGAAGCCATCCACTCCTCATTCCTATGGCGTCTCTCCCTGCGCCTCGATGCTCTGGGATTTGGTCCTGTGGTTCCACCAGCGCGTTCCTGCATATTCCACACTCTAGATGAGAGCTGATCAATCTCGTCATCCATATCCAACAAGTTCCGCGACATGTACATGTTGTGGTTGTAGATCATATTGTGCAGCTGGTAAAAGAAATCTGTTGGCTGCTGGTGAGGCTGGCTGCGACTACTATGATCCTCCTGCATCGGATTGGGCTGCTGGTACTGTGGAGAAGGATGTGGAAAATGGGGTGCATCCTGCGGCAGATCCATAGTATAGGGTTGAGCACCATTGTCAGATTAGACCAAGAGATTGTTAAGCTCCCGCAGAAATCCCTGCCTGCACGCTGCATCTGACTCGATCGTCAAATTATTCACCGTGGTATCCAACTCTAGCTTCATACGCTGGGGCTATGGAATCTTCATGAAAGTGACACCTCCAGCCCCGCACAACCAATGGAAAGCCTGTGGATCCGTCGTGGTCTTGATCAAGGGGAATTTTCGCATCTGGGTCAATGTGATGCGATAAGGCTCCCCTCGACCAAGTCGCTGAAGGCCGTCAGGTGTGGTGATGCACAGCTGTTACGCAAGTAGGGTGATCATGCCCCCTAATGATATCTCGTCCTTCTCCTTCTTTGCCGCCTCCAGGACCTTTGTGACCCACAAATCTGCCCATTCTCCATATCCCATGCCCTCACTTGTCAACTCCCAAAGAAACCAAATCTTATCATTCGGCACATTTGTCGCCTCAGAGCGATAAAATAGAGTGATGGAGAGGAGGAGGAGATGCACATATCGAAGCGCCGGCTGGATGATGACATTGTTCTTGACCCTAACATTCCGCGTCTTCCTGGTGATGGTGTGCCAGAACAAGAAGTTCTCCTCAATGGTGGGAGTATGTCTCTCCGGATCAAACCTTGCCCGGATCCCTGCTCTGTCCCTTCCAAAGGCCTCCTCAATATTTGAGAGGCTCATCTTGTGTGATCAGTCATTCAGATGAAACCTAATAAACCTCTTGCAGGTAATTGCATCCCTCTCTGTGTACACCATGACCGTAGACAAGAACTCCAGGGTGTATCTCTGGTATATGGGTGTTCATCGGGACAAGAAACCTCCCATGCCTCGGGACAAGGAGTCATAGGACGCGGCTTCATCACCGAAGCACGTCTCCTGGATCTTCCTCGAAGATAAAGTGTCTCGCATCTTAACATAAGTGCCGGTGATCTGACGCAATCCCATGAATATATCCGGGAGAGGTGGTGGTGTAGACTCGGCTACTGGCGGAGGAAGTGGAGGTGGGGTAGAAGGACTTGCTCTCGATATCTTCTTTGGAGCTATGTCTATTCAATACAGCAAGAAATGTCAAATGCACAGAGAAATAAGAGATAAATTCATGCAATAATCACTTGGACATTATTTCAAACTAGCATATTTTTACAAACTAGCATGCAACTCATAACAATAAGCACCCAAACATCATTATAGAAATTAGAAATTGTAATAAAAATGACGTAGTAAATATACTACAATCATGAGAAAGCCACCATAAAGATGAAAAATGCATATATGTCCATGTGCGTAAATTTCAATCTAAATTCAATGCTAAATACAGTGTGCCAGAATAATAAACCAAACTATCCTAAGTAAAGCCAAACTAAAAGCTAAACTAGCCTAATCAAAGCCAAACCAAAGCCAAACTAATAAAGCCATACCAAAGCCAAACTAGCCTAATCACAACCAAAATCTACAATAATTCCACCATCCAATACCAAGGCCAATGAATATCACAAAATTAGTAACCTATGCACTTGGATATCAGTTCATGAACTTATTCAACATCCCCCATCCTTATCAAAAAAATAATCATATCACAAAACTATTCACAAATTTCATGAACCTATTCATGAAATAATCACAAAACCAACATCCCCCATCCATTTCATGAACCTATTCACCTTATACTACCAGAACAAGAACCAAAACAAAAACAATACATACCATTATACTACCTTTATACTACCAGATTCAAATTATTCTACCATTATACAACCATTATACTACCAGACAATAACCTATTCTCATTATCAATATTCCAAAAAATGATCAGTTCATCAAATGAACACATTCACAAAAATCCCTAATTCAATGAATATAACAATTCAAGAGCATAGAGTTGAAGAAATGTACCTATTTGTTAGACTAACCCATGAAAATGCCCAAGCCTAAGCACCCTTAAATTTGAAATCCCCAATTGCTATGGTTTCGAATTTGAACTTTTTTTCGGAATTTTTGGTGGAATGGAGATGAATTTGTGGAAGGTTATCGATGAGGAAGGTTTCTGGCCGGTTTTAATGGAAGTTTTCGGCCAGAAATGGTGGGCAAGGGGTGGTGGGATTGGATTGGCGGTGAAGAATTTGTTGTGGAAGAGGAAAACTTATGGGTTCTGCCCATTTATTTTTTCATATACGAATAGTGCAACGCTCGTGATGGGATTGTCGCGAGTCGCGACAATGGAGTCAATGGACTCTAAAACGTCAAACCTACGTCAAGACTCGCAACGACCCTGTTGCGACTCGCAAACTTTTGATCCTGGGACTTGCAAAATTATCAAAATCTTTCTGATTTCTTTCGCGATCATGAAAAAACCATCGCGACTCGCGATAAACTATCGCAAATCGTGACAAGTCCATCGTAACTCGCGAAAATATGTTACTGGAAGTTGAAATTTGGCCAAAAACTTTTAATTTTCATTGCGAACTCGATAGCACCATAGCGAGTGCCGACAGAGTGTCGCGACTCTCGATAGGTTTGTCGCGACTCACAAAAAAGGACCTGGGAGTTGATATTTTGTCAAAAAATCTGATACCGGTCGCACTCGCGACATGGATGTCGCGAATCGCGATGGAGTGTCATGAATCGCGATAGAGTGACGCGACTCGTGACACCGATTTCATGACTCACAAAACTTGGTATCTGTATGTTCACATTTTAAGAAAACGGTTCTGATTTTGGTCGCGAGCGTGACAGCATTGTCGTGAATCGCGAACAAATGAAATTGGGATTTTTCAAAATCCCCTGTTTGTCGCGACTGGCGACGTGTCTGTCGCAAATCACAACAGACGGGGTCTCTCTTACTTATAAAAAAATTAAGAAGTTTACCAACTTCGAAGTCTTTCTTCCCTTCTCATTTCCTTCACTCTTTCCATCTAGTGCAATGCACTTCAATTGGCTTCAAAATCATGGGAAAAACACACCCGTGAAACGAACACGGAAAATAATGAAATTAACGACAAAAACTTAAATTAAAACAACATCAATGGAAGTTTAGAGTGACAATTTGGATGATCAAAACCTAGTTTATTTAATGTCGTCGGCACTATGTACCTTCTTTCTTGGGGTTTACTCACAAACCGGATCAATAAGATCAACATCTTCTTCTTTTTCTAACACAAAACTTTCATGGTAAAGTTTCAAACGTTGTCCATTCACCTTAAAAGAGTTGGACTTAGATTGACCTAAGATTTCCACTGCACCATGCTGAAAAAATTTCCCCTCTTCAAAAGGACCAATCCATCACGACCTCAATTTACCAGGAAACAGGCGAAAGCGGGATTGAAATAGGAGGATTTTTTTACCTACGTCAAACTCCTAACTATTGATAATATTTTCATGAAAAGCTGTCATTTTTTCCCTTGTAAATCTCAACGTTTTCATAGGACTCTCTTCTTATCTCCTCCCATTCTTGCAATTGCAGCTTCCTATGCAAACTGACTTCATCCATGTCAAGGTTGAATTTCTTGCTGCCCAATAGGCTTCATGCTCTCCACTGGAAAATGGCATGGATTTCCAAAGATCAACTGGTATGGTGACATACCGATTGGTGTCTTATACACCGTCCTATATGCCCATAAGACATCATTAAACTGAGAACTCCAATCCTTCCGGTTAGGATTAACCATTTTTTGAAGAATGAACTTGATTTCCCAATTGGAAACTTTGGCTTGGCCATTGGTTTGTTGGTGATAGGTAGTGGATGTCTTGTGTGTAACACTATACTTCTTCAAAAGTGCCTCAATTGTCCCATTGCAAAAATGGGTGCCACGGTCACTAATCAAGGCTCGAGGGACCCCAAACCTAGAGAAGATATTATCTTTCAAGAAATCTGCAACCTCTTTAGAATCATCAGTCCTAGTGAGTTTTGCTTCAACCCACTTTGACACATAATCAACTGCAAGAAGAATATATGTAAAGTCAAAAGAGTTAGGTAAAGGTCCCATAAAGTCAATGCCTCAAACATCAAAGATTTCACAATACAATATAGGTTTTTGAGGCAGCTCATTCCTAGATGAAATATTTCCTACTCTCTGACACTTATCACAAGCTTTCCAAAAAAATGTATGCATGTTTATTCAACGTAGGCCAATAAAAACCACTCTCTAGGACTTTTCTAGCGATCCTCTTTGCTCCAAAATGACTACCACATGCATAAGAATGACAAAAGGCAATAATTAAATGCACTTCATTATCGGGGATACATCTCCTAACAATCTGATCAACACAATGTTTCCACAAAAAGGGATCATCCCACACATAATACTTAGCATCACTTTTTGGCTTATCTTTTTTAGCCTTTGTAAAATGAGGAGGAAATTTACAGGAGACAAGAAAATTCACAATGCCGGCATACCACGGTTGGAGGTTTCCACTAGCGAACAATTGTTTATCGGGAATTCCTCACGTATATGTTTCGTTATTGGTGACATTACCTCAACCTTTCGGTATGGAACCAACCGGCTCAAATGATCGGCTACAAGGTTCTTCGTACCCTTTTTGTCTCGGACCTCCATGTCAAACTCGCTCAATAGAAAATTCCATCTAATTAATCTTGGCTTGGCCTCTTTCTTCGTCATCAAGTGATGAAGTGCTGCATGGTCAGTGTACACAATAAATTTATTACCAGGAAAATAAGATCGAGACCTTTCTAAAGAGAATACCACCGCTAGCAATTCCTTTTCTATGGTGGAGTAGTTCCTTTGGGCCTCATTGAGAGTCATGGATGCATAGTGGATGGCATGAGGAGCTCTTCCCACTCTTTGACCAAGCACCGCTTGAACAACGTAATCACATGCAACGCACATGATCTTAAAGGGCGTGTACCAATCGGGGAGATTGAATGACAGGGGCCAAAACTAACCTCTCTTTTAATAAATTGAAGGCCCTTTTACAACCCTCATCCACCACAAATTCCACCTTCTTTTGTAACAATTTGCTCAAAGGGGATGAAATTTTGGAAAAGTCCTTGATGAACCGGCGGTAGAACCCTGCATGACCAAGAAAAGAGCGCACTTCACGCGCATTAGTAGGATAAGGCAAAGTTTGAATTGTGTCTATCTTTTCCTTGTCTACCTTAATACCCTTAGAGGAGACAATGTGGCCTAAGACAATGCCTTGTTCTAACATAAAATAACAATTCTCGGAATTTAACACAAGATTAGTATCAACGCAACGCTTAAGAACTTGTGCTAAATTTTCTAAACAATTGTCAAAAGAATTACCATGAACGGTGAAGTCATCCATGAACACCTCAACGAAGTTTTCAATATATTCTGAGAATATGCTTACCATACACTGTTGGAAAGTAGCGGGGTATTACATAGCCCAAAAGGCACACACCGGTAAGAAAACGTACCGAAGGGGCAAGTGAAGGTGGTTTTCTCTTGGTCCTATGGAGCTATGGCCACTTGAAAATACCCCAAGTACCCATCCAAGATGTAATAGAATGGATGACTCGCGAGTCTCCCGAGCATTTGATCAATGAATGGTAATGGGAAGTGATTCTTCCGGGTTACCGCATTTAGCCTCTGGAAGTCAATGCAAACTCGCCACCCATTTCGGACATGAGTGGGCACCATTTCACCTTTCTGATTCTCAACTACCGTCACTCCACTCTTCTATGGAACCACTTGAGTTGTGCTCACCCATTTACTATCCGAGATCAAATAAATCATCCCCGCTTAAAGTAATTTGAGGATCTCCGCCTTCACCACCTCCATCATAGATGGATTTAAACAAAGTTGGGGTTGTCTCACTGGTTTTTCATCATCTTCTAACAAGATTCGGTGCATTCAAGTGGATGGACTTATACCTTTGATGTCAAGAATAGTCCATCCAATTGCTTTCTTATTTTCTCGCAAAACCACCATTAGCTTCTCCTCTTGCTCTTGGGTAAGTTTACTCAAAATGATGACCGAGTGTGTTTCCTCTCCCCCAAGAAATGCATACTTGAGGTCACTTGTTAAAGAATTAAGCTCAATCACCGGGGCTTTCACCATTGATGGCAAGAGTTCCGGTTTCTTGGATTTCTCCAAGGGTAGAGGAGGAGGGTTCAAACTCATCTTTTGATGCTCATTCAAGTCCTCAAAGATTTCCTTCAAGTTAATGCTCATAGAATACACATCGTATACATCTTGACTATCTAAAGCAACTAACAATGAATCATGACCACTTAATTCAAAAACATCTTACACAACATCATCAACAATATCTAAAGCATGGTAAAAATATTCTTAATTAGGATACTTCATAGAGTCATTTATTTTAACTCTATTTTAATTCCATCGAATTCCATGGTGAGGGTACCATTATGAACATCAATCATTGTCCTAGAAGTTTCAAAAAATGGCCTACCCAACAAAATTGGAGCGACATATTTATCATTCTCCATATCAAGGACATAGAAATCCGCCAGGAATATTAAGTAATCCACCTTAACCAACATATCCTCGACAATACTTTTAGGGTATGCACTAGAACGATCGCCTAATTGGATAACCACCCCGGTTTTATGCAAAGTACCAAAGTTGAGGCTTTCATACAAAGAGTAAGGAATCACATTTACGGATGCACCTAGATCAAGCATGGATTTTTCAAAGTGTGTGTTTCCTATCATGCAAGGGATGGTGAACATGCAAGGAATGGTGAACATGCCGGGATCGCTACATTTAGGGGGTAACTCCCTTTGACACAAAGCGGAGACATGCTCATTTTCCCCTTTCTTTAGCTTATTTTTGGCCTTTTTTTCTATTCACAACACATAATTCCTTAAGAAATTTAGCATAACTAGGAATTTGTTCAATGGTATTGAAAAGAGGAATATTTACCTCTCATCTACGAAAGACTTAATAAATGTCCTTATTGTCTTCCTTCCTCCATTTGTCTTTCAAAGCCTTCAGAAATGGCAGTTCTGATACATATGGTGGGATTTCCACCATCTTTGCCTTATTTTGAGGAGGGGATGAAGGTTCGGGAATGGATGTTGATTGGTCAATGGTGATCTTCACTTCCTTCTCCTTTTCCTTCCTCACTTTGTCATTGGCCACTTTCTCGATCTCTTCCTCCACTTCCTTTTTAAACACTTCAACCACTACGGGTTCATTTTCAATGATTTCAACCTCCCGAGAAGTAACAACCTCCTTACCACTTCTCAAAGTGATAGTACTCGCATTTTGTCGAGAGTTATGCTTTGGTTGAGAAGGAAGTTTTACTGAATCTCTTGCCTCCATTCAATTCAAGATTTAAGCCATTTGGATCACTTGAGTCTCTAGGTTTTTGATGCTTGAGTCGGTCTTCTATTGGTGGTTCTCGGTCTTGTCCGTACATATGGTCAACTTCCCAATTGCTTGCATGATTTCCTCCTTTGACATCCCCTAACTTTCACCTTGATTGTGGGGCTTATCACTAAGCCTTTGGTTTTGAGGTTGTGGTGGCCGATATTGTTGTTGAGGAGGGCTATAAGGTTGAACATTTTGACCTCCTTGTGCATTCCCATAACGGAGATTTGGATGGACTTGGTTGGCCGTATTGTAAGGTCGGCTTTGGTAGCCTCTACCTCCTCGGTAGCCTTGATATCCTTAATATCCTTGATAACCTTGATTTTGGTACCCTTGGACTCCTTAATATCCTATAGCACTAACCTCCTCCGCATAATCATCTTGTAAAGTAGGACATGCGTCCGTGAGATGTGGAGATGAGCAAATCTTGTAATATTTCACATGAGGCTTTGCTCCAGATTGTGTCATCAACGCCTTGACCATAGAGGTGAGAGTCGACACTTAATCTTCAAGTTTTCCATGGTTGTAAGAATCACTTGCATTGTTGGGATTTTTCCTTCTCAAATTGGTTCTCGAGTTAAAGTTTCTCAATTCTTCGGCTAGCTCCTCGTAGAGCTCCAAAACTTCCCTAGAGGACTTGTTCCCTAGATAACCATTACAAGCTCCCCTCACTATCCTTTGTTCTTGATCAAGAAGACCATTATAGACATAGTAGACCAAATCTTCATCTAAATAGCCATGATATGGAAAACTGGAAAGAAGTTTCTTGAAGCTCTCTCAAAGGTCACAGAATGACTCCTCGTTCCATTGGATGATATGTTTCTTATATCCTTCTTTAAGATGGCAGATTTTGAAGCCGGGAAGTATTTTGAGAAAAACTTCCTTTTCAACTCAATCTATGAGGTGATGCTCCCGGGTGGAAGATAATGGAGCCAATCCCTTGCGGCATCTCGCAATGAGAACGGGAAGGCCTTCAACATGTAGAGCTCCCCCATTCACCCCTTTGGGAAGCATCCCACTACAAACCATGTAAAAATCAAGGAGGTGTTTGTTGGGATCTTCCCCTTGCCTACCAAGAAAGGATGGTAGCAAGTGTATCAATTTGGACTTCAACTCTAAATGCCCATTAGCTCCAACCATCGGATATGTGATACACATCAGTTGGTGCTTTAGATTTGGAGCCATGACCTCCCTCAATGGGATTTTTCTCAACTGGATGTTCCTCCCATTGTGAGGGTGTTAAGTCCCTCCTCCCAGAATGTCCTCTTCATGTTCCTCTTGATGATCTATAGAGGTTGAAGTTTTTGCAAAATGGTTACTGGGAGGGTTGTTATTCACACTTCCCAAAGAAAACCTCCTAAACCTTTTCACATTTAACTCTAACTCAGGGTCGTAGTGTAAGGGTTCTTGTGAAGAGGATCGAGTACGAACCATATGCTAAGAACTCGAATCATATGTCTCCAAGCAAAACAAAGATCAAATAACAACAAAATACAATTAAACTAACAAATATTCACAACTAGCACATATCCACCCATAATATGCTCAAACACTTAAAAATATACGCCTCTTCCCCGGCACCGGCGCCAAAATTTGGGAGTTCATCGCCGTACCTCTCAAAGATACAATTTATAAGCCCTAAATGCTTCCTAAATACAATTAAGTAGATATGGCAAATCAGAGTCATCCACAAAGAAGAGAGATTTTCCTAAGGGTTTTCACATATAACGGTGAATACTACACTAGTTATAAAGGTTTGAACACACATATATAAGCTTGTAAAGAGGGGGGGGGGGGTTTGGGTTAGTTTTTCTAAGTTATCAATTTAAAGAAAAGTTAACTAGAAAGCAATGCACATCAAGTAAATATGCAACAAAAAATCCGAGC
>JAULKM010087915.1:0-11349 GCA_032355605.1 Rubia tinctorum
TATATATATATATATATATATATAAAATTTACGCTCAACTTATTCACTATCTACTAAACATAGTACAAGAATTTACATTCAACATCCAGATTGTCATTTTTTTATTCCAAAGAATCAATAAATATTTTTTTTGATTTTTTTTATTTCTAGCCTACTTTTTATATTGATGACTCATTTTGATCGATTACGGTATAAATGGTGTGCTGGTGTGGGTCATGTTTATATTATAAAAATTAATAGTTAGTTTTTAAAAACAAGCAATATAACAAAGTAATACTAAAAGTTAGAATTTAATTAGAATAATGACATCTAAGAAATTCATAAACTATAAACCAAACAAAATAATTTCAACATTCTAAACAAATCACAATCGACAAAATTTTTATAAAGAAGCATCCCATCCCACCCAATCTCGATATTGTAGTAGTTTTCTCTAAATTTTTTTTGGTGAAAGTCGAATGTACTTTATAGTAGGAGCGGAAAAATGAAGAAAATATAAGACATAAATTTAATACAAAATTTAATATTGTGTTATGGTTTGATTCATTCAATTGGAATTGCATTAAATTTCCATTCCTTATAATATTTTTCTCTTTCTACAAATATAGGGAAACAGATCTTTTCTCTTATCAAAATCCCTATTTTAGAAAATGGGATGGGGAAACTGTTGGAGGTGAAAAACCAAGTAGAATCCTTATAATCAAATAAAAATCTCGGTTATATGAAGTTGTTGGAGTTGCTATGAGACACAAACCTCATACTCTCGTACAACAAAAATCTGTCACTACAAGTTCAGGTGTAAATTCAGGACAACAATAGTTATAACAGTGATGATTTACACTATGTACTGATCATGAACCTCTCTAACCTAGCGAATCTGACTTCTAACTCCGAAAGTTGATCCCCCGAACGCACCATCGCGGTTCCGCAGCTTCGGAGGAGCGCCGGGGAAGACGTTCCATAATATTAAAGAACAGTAATATTATGTGAATATTACTTATAATTGTAATTAAATTAGAATTTCTTTTCTAGTTGAGTTTAGATCTTTTGTACTACTATATAATATATCACAGAGCATGAATACAAACACACAATTATTACCCCGTAAATTCTTCATGCTATTAGAGTTTAAAATCCTGAAAAATCTATTGAGAATTTCCGCTGCAATTTTCGAGCCGCCGCCGCCGATGAACATCCGCGCATTACCTCAAGCGCCATCGTTTCCGCTGTCCGTAGCTCCCTGCCCGTAGCCAGATTGCCTTCCGCAGCCGTTGCTCACCAGTTGTTGCTGTCGTCGATCCGCTGTTCCACACGTCATCGCCGATCTCAATCGCGCGTTGTCCCACACACCGCTGCAGATCCACCGTTGCCGCGCGTCTTGTACCGATCATCGCCGCTGTCGATCTGTCATCACCGATCTGCTGCTGACGGTTGTTCGTTCACGCCGCCGTCTATATCTCGCGTCACCGTTGTGAAATTAACGCGCCACCGCGTTGTCCATATCGTTGATCCGCTCACCGCCCCTGATCTGCAACCATGTCTGCTCCTAGTTATAGTTCTGATGCCGCTGAAGCCGAGACTAATAAGCTACAAAACCTCAACGCCGCCGAAGTGATTGCAACTTTACTTAAACAGTTGCAACTACAATCTGGCACTAGGGAATTCGTTCCTGCGGGTCGATCCATGCATGACCCTTACTCCTTCAGTACTACCAACGGTCTTGGTTTATCATTCTGTCCCGTCATACTTAAAGGAGAAGAGAATTACCTTGAATGGTCTAACGTCATTTGTGGCGCTATGCTTGCCAAGAAGAATATTGGTTTCATTGATGAAACCATTACTAAACCTCCAGATAATCATCCTGATAAGGTTGAATGGTCTGGAATTAATGCTACCATGGTGTGTTGGATTTTGCAGGCTTTAGATCCACCATTGCGTTCTTCTACTAGCTACTAAGCCACAGTGAAGGAACTGTGGGATGATTTCAAGGTGCGTTTTACCCTTGGGAACGGTCCAAAAATTCTGAAAATGCGCGAAGATATCCCGAATTGTCGGCAGAATGGTCAGACTATTGCTATTTATTTTGGCAAAAATGAAGAAGTTGTTTGGTGATTACAACTCCCTTCGGATTCCTTTAGTTTGCACCTGTGAAACTTGTAAACCACAGTGCACTTGCAACCATGCTACCAACGCCTTCCTAAAATGTGAGAAAGATATGATCTACCAATTTCTCATGGGTCTTGATGAAGGCTATCACACCTTGCGATCCAACATCATGACCACCGATCCACTTCCACCAGTTATGCGTGTATATGCCCTTGTTGCTTAGGAGGAGAATCACAAAGCCGTTGTTCGGTCTCGTGAGACTTCAATTGACTGTATGGCGTATGCTGCACGATTTCCACCACCTTCGAATTCTTTGCCAGTTGTTCTCATTTCAGCTGATCGCAAGAATCTGATTTGTACACATTGTAATTGCAATGGTCATGACAAAGATACATGTTTCAAGCTCACTGGAGTACTAGATTGGTTCAAAGAATTTTACCAAAAGACCAAGAATACAACGCCGAACCAGCCGACCGCCGCCTCCGGGAATGATGAACCGGCTACCGGCGCTGCTGTGTCACCTCCTGGCCATGCCGCCGCCACATGGCATACCCATGTCCGCTCTCACTTTGGTCATGTTCTGTTTGACGACCAATGGAGTACGACCTTACATTTATTTAATCAGTTTAATGTTGTATCTGACCTTGGGTCAGGTAAGTCTACTTTACCATAGATTCTTGATTCTGGAGCCTCACATCACTTGACCGGTGACAAGGGTTCTCTTATTGATATCACTATTGCTGTTCATTCTGTGAATGTTATATTGCCTGATGGTTCTGTGCAATCTGCAACCCAATACAATTCTATTCGCGTTGGGGATGTTACTCTTACTCATGTGCTCTACATACCTTCCCTGCAATGCCATTTATTATCATGTATTAGATTGTTATCTGCATTAAAATGTCTAGTTTAGTTTACTGAAAATTATTGCATTTTACAGAAAATCAGTACTAGGACTATGATTGTTGTGGGTGAACAGCAAGGGGAGGTTTATTGGCTTCGTCTACTGGATACGAATGTTCGTCCTCATATCTCGTAGTCTATTCTGACAGTTGCTTCAGTTTCTTCTTCTGATTTATGGCATCAGCGTCTTGGACATTCCTCCTCCACGGTGTTGTCTTCTGTTTCTACTCTTGATTTTAGCACAAATAAAATTTTTGTTCCTTTCTCTGTCTGTCATAGAGAAAAACAGACTAGACATAGTTTTTCTTTGAGTTCTTCGAATGCTAGCTCTTTATTCGAATCAATACATTGTGATGTTTGGGGTCCTTATAAAACATCATCTTCTAGTGGTGCATTTTATTTTTTAACTATAGTTAATGATTATTCCCAATCTGTTTGGGTTTATTTATTAGTTTCTAAGTCTGATGTTGCATCTAGATTTATTGAATTTTGTGTTTTGATCAAGAATCAATTTGGCCACGTGGTTAGGCATGTACGGGCTGATAATGGTACATAATTTCTACCTTTGAGATCCTACTTTCCTGAGTCTATGATTATTTTTGAGACATCTATGATTGATACACCACAACAGAATAGTCGTGTTGAGCGCAAACAACGCCATCTGTTAAATGTGGCTCCTTCTTTGCATTTTCAAGTCAATATGCCTATTGAGTTCTGAGGAGAATGTGTACTTACTGCTGCTTATTTGATCAACTAAACACCCACGAAGAAACTCGATGGGCGGACACCTTTTTAATTGCTTCATGGACGTCCTCCAAATTACAAAGCTTTGCGCGTATTTGGATGTTTGTGTTTTGCCTCCTACATTCCCAGATTCCGTGACAAGTTTGCTCCAAGAAGTTACAAATGTTTGTTTCTTGGGTATCCTGCTGGAAAGAAAGGTTATCGTCATTTTTACTTGGAAATCCATACTTTCTTCAACAGCCGAGATGCTAATTTTTATGAAGACCGGTTTCCTTATATTGTGATACCAAAAGCCTCACCGTCGCCCGCCACCTCACTGGCAATGGCCTCCTCACCGCCGGCTCCTTCACCATCGGCGGCCACCTTACCGCCACCAACCTTCCCGACGCCGACAGTTTTGACATCGGATGCGCCGCCGCATGCCGACGCCATCCTGCACGCGTCAGATGCGCTGGATGCACGTGACCTGCCATCTGCTGCTAATATCCACGCGTCACCAGATGCCAATGTTCACGCGCCGCCAGCTGCAACGGCGCATCCTCCGCTAACCTAGCCTCCGCCGAGCTGCTCACTATTCGCTAGGGTGGTCATGATCGTCGACCTTTTACTTATCTGCAAGATTATGTCTTCTTTGTTGCTGATATTAATAACCCCCCTCACTGCTACGACCATACCTGCGAAATCGCATTTCTCAGGTGTTTTCTATCATTTAACTGATTTTGTAAAGTGTTATAAATTTTCTAGTACGCATTCTAGATTTTTTGGTGCAGTAACTTCTAGTGCAGATCTCACCACTTACTCTGAGGCTTCCCAGTATGCTCATTGGTTTGATGCCATGGTTGATGATATTTATGCACTTGAGCGCAATCAGACTTGGACTTTGTCTTCACTACCTCTGCATGAGACTGCAATTGGATGTAAATGGGTGTACTATACCAAGTTCAAATCTGATGGTTCCATTGAGCGTCACAAAGCTTGTATGGTGGTTCTTGGCAATCTCCAGAAAGAAGATATTGACTATACTGAAGCATTTGCTCCTGTTACGACAATGAGTTCGATTCGTCTGTTTTTATCAGTTGCAGTCATTCCTGGTTGGGAAATTCACCAAATGAATGTGCATAATACTTTTCTTCATGGTGATTTACACGAGGAGGTATATATGTGACCTCCACCGGGCTACCCTGTGCCACCTGGTCAGGTTTGTCGGCTTTAGAAATCTCTTTATGGTCTTCGCCAGGCTCCTCACAATTGGTTTGATAAGTTGGCTCAGGCTTCATGTGCATGTGGTTTTGTCCAGAGTAAGGCAAGTTACTCTTTATTTGTTTTTACTCTTGGCTCAGTTTCCTTGCATGTCATTGTCTATGTGGATGATTTGATCAATCCTAGTAGTTCTTTGTCGCTCATTTATGAATTCAAGAAATATTTGTGTTCTTGTTTTCATATGAAGGATATTGGTACACTTAAGTATTTCTTAGGTATAGAGATTGCTAGAGGACCGGATGAGATGTTTCTTTCACAAAGAAAATATGCCCTGGATATTTTATCTGACATAGGTTTGTCGGCTTCTAAACTTACTGAATTTCCTATGGAACAATAGCATGACCTTGCAAAGTTTGAAGGACCTCTTTATGATGACCCTGAGAAGTATCGGCGACTGGTGAGTCGCCTCATTTACCTCACTATCACACGTCATGAGCTTAGTTATTCTGTTCATACCCTTTCTCAGTTTATGAAGTCTCCTTGTATTCTTCACTGGCAAGCTGCGATACATGTTCTTCACTATTTGAAGAGTCATCCTGGTTAAGGTTTATTTCTCTCTTCAGTAGTTCATTATAGTTGACTGCTTATTGTGATTCCGATTGGGCTGCCTATCACGCGCCGATCAATATCTGGATACTTTATGACCATTTGTGATTTTCTAGTTTCATGGAAGACCAAGAATCAACCTATAATTTCTCGTTCTTCTGCTGAAGCGGAGTATCGTGTTATGGCTGTAGCTTGTTGTGAGTTGTTGCTTAAGTCTTTTCTTTGAGACTTAGGTGTTGTGCATTCTACAACTATGTGACTATTTTGTGATATTTAATCTGCTCTCCACATTGCGGCTAATCTAGTGTTCCATGAACATACGAAGCATATAGAGGTTGATTGTCATTTCGTCCATGATCTTGTACAGTCTGGCACTATTGTTACTCATCATATTCGCACGAGTGATCAACCTGCAGATTTGTTTACTAAGGCTCTTGGGCGAAATAACTTTCATTCTTTGCTTGGAAAGTTGGGCATTTCTGATCCCCATGCTCCAACTTGAGGAGGAGTATTAAGGAATAGTAAAATTACGTGAATATACTTGTAATTGTAATTAGATTATAATTCCTTTTCTAGTTGAGTTTAGGTCTTTTGTACTACTATATAATGTACATCAGAGCATGAATGCAAACACACAATTATCACCCCGTAAATTCTTCACATAATCTAATCTTTCCATCTCCAGCTCCGGTAACAATTTGGCGTTCGTCCGGCGAGATGATGAGGTAAAGCACTCTGCAGACCATATACCCGGTGAGAGCAGCCACCTTCGATAGCGTAGGATATTTCCACACCATTATATTGTTGCGCATATAACCGTGAGTGCTCACCAGTTCGTTCACATTCTTTGATCACACCAAAACGCACACCTCGCCGCCGATGTTGATGCAGCTCCGACTTCGGCTACCGTCATCAGTACTGGTGTTCCGAACCTGAATACATTGATCCGCGCCGCTGCCAGCAGAAGCCAGGAGTGGGTGCTCATGGGGAGACCACGCGATTACCCTATCTGCGGCGGTGTGATCACTATATTTGAACACAAGGTTTGTCGAATGGCGGTTCCAAACAAGAAGTCGATTATCGCTTCCACCAGATGCTAGCTGTCGGTTATTGTGTGAATATCTGAGTCCGCAAATGGATCCCTTGTGGCCGACCATCTTGGTAATGAAATCATGCGGCGCTCGTGGATCGTGATGAAGGATGCGGGTGTCATTGCTGCCGGAGGACAACAACGTTGGAGTACTCCATGCTTGGGCGCCGACTTTGTCGCAGTGTCCCTCTATTGTTCGTATTCTCGTACAACAAGTGACATCCCAATTCCCATATATGGACCTAGGGGTGGCAAATGGTCGGACGGGTCAAATACAGGTTGGGTAAGATGAGTAATTAAAAAATATGGGTATGACCCATTTTGACCCATTTTATGATGGGTAAAAAATAGGTTGGGTCAAAACTGGTCGAGTTGAAACCCGCTCAACCCACTGGTTGAAAGTCATTCAACTCACGGTTAAAAAATGGGTCAACCAGCGGGTTTCAACCCATATGGATTTATGTATGAACCCATATGGGTAAAACCCGCGGGTTTCAACCTATATATTGACCCATATGAGTTTATATACCAACCCATATGGGTAAACCCGCGGCTTTCAACCCATATATTGACCCATATGTGTTTATATACTAATCCATATGGGTAAACCTGCGGGTTTTAACCCATATGGATAAACCCGCGGTCAATCCACAAATCCAACCCGTTCAACCAATATTTTTCAACTACTCATTACCTATACCCATACGGGTTTAAAATTAGATAACCCGTTTGACCCGCGGTTACGGGTCTATTTTGTCACCCCTATTAATATATCTCATATGCCAATATGAATGTGAACTTTCATGTCCTTTCTGTGAGGGAAAATGGATGACTCCTGCAAAATAGATAAGATAAGTGCAAGGAATTATGATGGACAAAAAATTTTGTTTTCCGGTTAAAATGTGCCACCTAAGCTGAGATATATTCACGTACTGTCAAAATGTGACAACATTTTTAGATTTCCGATCCCAGTCCAATTTGATTGCATAAAACTGAATTTACCCTTCCCATGGGAGTCCTGGTATTTTCCTCAGCTATGGAGTTCACCCGTGCTATCCGTTTGTGTTGAGTGAGATTTTCCATGGGAGCGTGGCAGTGACCATATAAACCTAGATAATGGAGTTTCTCCATTTTGTAACACTTCCACCAAAGTTTAATAGGAAAAGTATTAGTTATGGTAGAAAAATAAGCCAATTTCTATCTTAGGGAAACATATCTCACTACAAGAGTACTCTAAACATATCTATCTTAGGGAAACATATGTTTACAATGTCATTGTTAGAGTCTTGGTTGTAAATAGTTTTATAACGGGCTCACTTTTCCCATTGTAATTGAGCATCTACAACGGGAATATTACTGGCTGTAAAACGGTATTTACAACGGTAATATCCTATTGTAAATGTTAAATTACAACAGTAAAATATACTACTACAACAAAAAAATTAGCTGTAAATGAGGTTTTACAACTTCATTTGCAATGCAACTACCCTACAATGTTATAACTATATTTTCCCTTTAAATCATGTTGTAAAAACACATTTACAATAAGGAAATACCGTTGTGAATGAATGTAATCAACTAATTAACAAAATTCATCCAAAAAAGCATCCACAACTTTCAAATATTTTGATTCCTCTTAACAAATCATCCAAACATAAAATCTAACCAACAAAATACAAAATTAATTCATGAAAGCATGTATTACATAGTTTAAGCAATCAAATAAAAAATCTAATCATAGAACAAAAGCTTGTGATGAGCAATCCAATCCAAAATCTTAAACTTTTTCATTGTTCCAGCTAGAATTCCCCTTGCAGCATCCATCTCATTGCCTTGAACGAAGGAAATAATTAAAATAAGCATTAGATTAACTTAAGAGCAAGAACATTCAGCATTATTAACTGCAGTATATGGTATACACACCATTATGTCTAGCATTTTATTACGAGTGTCCACTTCCTCGTTTATATCACCCGACAATTAGTAAAACAAAGCATAGATCATAAGTAGATGGAAATAAAAGGTCAGCAAGAAGGCAATCTGACATGATTATAGCTACAAGAAACTCAATAAATCTAAACTATCACGTCGTATTCCAAGGTGTCAGTGCATCCTACCCAGTGTGCATTCATCCCCTGAGTTAAAACACGGGGAATACTGAATATGCCTAATTTGGTCTGAATTCAAATTAGTGAGGATAAGGTAGGCTTAGTTGTTGCAGTAGCAATATCTCTAACTTGGGTGTGTTCGGAATATCATAATATTAAAATGAAGGTTAGAGTACAAGGATTCTAAGGGCCTCTTGAACAATATCCATGTTACACCAATATGCCAACAACAGCCATCCATCATACTATAAAAGGAGGGGGGTAGAGTTGGGGAAAACTTTTGAAAGAACACGAACAACTATTTCAGAAAGAAGGAAAAACGTTAATTTCTTTATTCTAATCTCAAATAAAAGATGAAGCGGACATGAAGAGGTTGATTTTTGCACCTAGAATTTTATCAAGTTAAAGCGTAGATTCTTTCGCGAAATATGAAAGTACGGTGCATGTTCATCTCTATCCTATAGTCACCCGGAGATTCCCGTCCTCCTTTGTAGTTCATATATACCATGGATTCATACAGACAATGAAGCTCTAAGACATTTGGATAATTGATATTTTCAACTGTCTGTAGAAGTGTAGAATTCATATGTCAGCTTGATCTGAATATATACCTTTAAAAAGGAAATTTTTAGAGATTATCTCTAAAAAAAAAGGGATGGTTGCTAGCCTTATTAAAATCTCCCACATTCATTTAGCATGGAGTACCAAGTTTAGCAGTGCCGAAATAATCATCTCCTACGCAAGTACTTTGCACAGCCTATTCAAGGAAGGAAGTATAGGCAATTGATAGGTGAGGACAAAACATAAGGGAATGTGACGCCTAAAGGAAAGATACGTAACCTCATTAAATTCATCAGAAATTGGTCCCATCCTGTGAGCAAACTGAACTACAAAGCAACCTTCTGCTGGACTACGTGTTACTGGGTTCCCAAGCAAGTAACCCTGAAGACATTACAATGTACATGTGAGCACCTTTATCAATCATATATTCATGCACAACAAAAAGAATTTTCTTCCATTTAATTTTGTTATTGATTATTTGAGGTAAATTATAAGTTGCAATCATTTCGCCAAAGACTCAAAATTTGAAGCTTACAGTAAACACATACCACTTTAATTGAGATCCAACTCAAAATAACAAAACTGAGATAACAACAAACTTACTTGCAAGCAGTAATAGCGTTAGTGGAACTTACAAATCTTAAGATTAAGAAATGGCTTGGTTCCATTTTTGTTCCCTGCAATGCCAAGAAAATAAATATACATAAGGTCGAATTAGAAATTGATAAAAGAACCAATGCTTTGTTTTTAAATTTGTATTAGTTGAACAAGTAGGGAATCTAAACTTCAAACTCAATCTAAATGACACTAGTCTATCACATTTATGCAGTACAATCAGAATATAAAAGAACTAATATCTGAGGAGCATCACATTCACACTTACTCTCTACAGCAACTACATTTGAGGAACTAATAGATTTAACTTGATTCTTCTACTTGGATCTCTCATAAAGGCCTATTATCAGTGACAATTAGATCAGCTAGCCAGGATATTTTATCTCTTTTTTGAAATGCATCTTTAAAATTATTGACATATAGATAAACATGACCAATTATTGCTAACAACCACGATGTTACTAACAAAAAGCGTTGTAGAATGAGTTTAACGAATAACTACAACAAGGCTCCTATTCCTTATAATGGTATATAAAGCAAGCGAGACATAAATAGATATACAAATGAAATGACTAACCAGAGAAGAAGTATTGTAACTCATCTCAGCAGACACAAAATGGGAAGGCATGTTCCAATCTCATAAGCCACTTAACACAGTAAGACTTAATGATAAATGAGAAATAGTGGTAATACTCTAAGGTACAACACTGAATGGCAGTTTGTGTTTATAAGCAACAACGATTAATGGGAAGCAGAGAAGAGGTTGAAGAATGATTACTTGTTCCATAAAAAGCTTGACAGATTCACTAGTAGTATTCAATAGTCTATCATCATCAACGCCGCAATCTTGGATTTTTGAACTGGCACATCACCAATGTAGGTCAAAATCCCAGGAAAATAGGGTATTGGTCTAAAATTGCTTTCTCAAATGCTGATTCTAAGAACCAAAGCTTTCAATGCATAAAAAGGAGCTATTAGCAGAAAACTAACTGGTAAAATAATCAATTAAAATTAAAGAATTCAAACCAACAACTTCCTATAGTGCTTTGATGCCAAGCCATACTATTATCCGATATAGTTGCACTATGGGTCTGGTAAACTCTATTGCTGGTGGAATTACTTCTGTTTCTAGAAAACCAATGCATTTCTTCAACAATTGCTGCAAAGGATCCAAGTCTTCTGATCTCCTTCAAGAGTAGAAAATATTACACTGCAAAAAACCATTTAACCAAATATTTAATAATGGATTATAACACTAATTTCAGAGTTTCAACTCACTGGATAAGCTACAAAGTGATCCTCCTGGTATGATGTTGAACCTCTCCAACCTGTCCACTGTAGCTAAATTTCCTTTGATTAGCATCCAAATGAAATATCTGTGCTTTGGCTAAATCCTTTTGTGCCATATCACACCAG
>JAULKM010087926.1:0-11349 GCA_032355605.1 Rubia tinctorum
CCCCCCCCCCCCCCCCCCTAGCTTCACTGTTATTGATCACAAATAAGTGTTGATACATATTCTAACGGCATATAAAATTTTGATAATTATAAAGTACATATCACGAAGAATCTAATGATGTTTTTTATGATAATATTAATATTAATATTTTTATACTACATGGAATTTATGATCAAACATGAAATCCACTGAAAATGTACCAAAAAAGGATGAATGGAGGAAGTATGCTAAAGAGAGATTAGAATAAAACTCAAAAGAGAGTAACATGTGATGTTGACATGACTAGTTTTGGATCCAAGGTGATATTTTGAAAGTGAACCTGAAACCATCACTCACTAAAATTTAATTTTTACTTAAAAAGACGGGAAAATGAAGAGACGAGCAAAATGAAGATTTGAGACAAAATTTGAATGCACCAGCCGGGAATCCAACCCGGGTCTGTACCGTGGCAGGGTACTATTCTACCACTAGACCACTGGTGCTTGTTGAAATGAAAAAAATATATTATTATAATTAAACTACACTTTCTCTTTATCAACCTTTTAAAATCATGTTTGATCATAAATTTTAATTAATATGTAAATAATAATCTTATCATATGAAAAACAATTTTTTTTTCTACATCATGTCATTTTAGATTTTAATTTTTTTACGTTAGTTTATGAAACTAAAGTTATTGGTGGTCTTACGTGATTTGGTAAAGTTCACCAAAAGGTGTGCAGTTTATGATGAGATGAAAAAAGCATCACTTTTTAATTTTAATTTTTTTCACATAAAAAATGTTTAAGAGAGTGCATTTTATAAGATATCACCATCATGTCGCATTCACATTCATTTTTGATTAAAAAAACATCACTCTGTCTAAGTTCACGGGATGATTGTGTATAATATTTATAGTCTCTTTCACCCAACATTCGGGATGATAGCACTTTGTAGGACGTGTCTATCGTGAGCCACATTTCTTTAATCATGGCCAACATGGTAACTATTTATGTGACCACGACTGAGCACATGTATTATTGAGTGGGGTTAAGGAGCAAAATAGCTCGCTTGCATGGGCACTTCGTCGCTCTTTACATGGGCTGGGCTAGCTATATATGTCGCATATATACCTTGTGTATGCCATAAAATCCCCTAGCCACGAAGAGTCAAGGGCTTAGATCGATATACAGTATAGGATAGAGAATAAGAGATGTTGATTACTCTTGTAGATGTTTTTCTTCCCGATGAATGTGTGTTGTGATAGCGTGAGCCCCTTCATGGGTAAATGTGTCTATAGTAACAGTTGGGGGGAATTTCGATTGATTGGTGTAATCATAACTCGGGTTCAGTTTTCAATCGTTGCCACAAAGCGTAACATTTCCTATTTGGTGCCTTTAATGATTCATGTGCACTTTTTTGAAATTGTGAGTTGAGAAATGCCTCTATAAATTGGTTCAGGCCGTGAGATTGATTCATTTTTCTCCCATTTGTGTAGGTGCTGAGTTGTGAGGACTTGGTCTGCTACGGATCTTTGGATTTGTCTGCTTGTCTTCATTCTGGTTGTCACCCTTTCAAATGTGCCATTTAAAATTAAGTATGTGGGATGTCTTTCTGTGTGGGGTATGAACACTATTTCACGAGAGTTATGCTTATCGTAGGTTGTCGAATTGTAGGTTTTTCAGAGGTTGCAGGGTTTGTTGTTTCCCTATTTAAATGTAAAAAATCTTCAGATATGGGTCTTTATGGTTATTGAAATTGGTGGGCTTAACATAGTTTGTCTGAATAAGGTAGGGCGCAAGACTGAGAGTGCGCCTTCCGTTGATAAAAAAGTTGTGTCTCCGGCTGAGGTTGTTGCGGTGATGCCTGATCGTGTGGCTGATCACAGACTCGTATCGACGGGTTCTAAGCGTGACTTGCTATTGAAAGGTGTGCTAATGTGTCCACCAGTGAACTTCTCCAAGGCTCGGAAGTGTTGTTGACGAACAAGCACCAAACTTGCCGATGCCACTTCTGGTGATGATCATGTGTCCAGGACTCAACCCAGAACCACAGGATCTAGACCCATTGGGTCGGGTAAGGGTCCAAAAAATTTAGACCCGTCGGGTCCGGGTCCAAGTCCGGGTCTGGTTCTAAAATTTAAAATATTGGTCTGGGTCTAAAATATTAAGACCCAGACCAGGCCCACACCCAACCCATATAACCCTAATTATATATAATTTAACCCTAATTTCTAGAAAACTTTCAGATTCTCTTTGTAATTTTATTTTAAATTTAACAAATAATATGTATTGTAGATTTTTTCTTTTAAAAAATAATTCATATGCATATTGAACTTGAATTATTTATATTTAAGATAATATATATTTTATTCGGTGAAGAAAAAAAGAATATTAGACCCATTTTGGATCCAAGACCCGTTTAGACCCATCTAGTTGGGTATGGGTCTAAGATTTTCAGATTTCACGAGTCCGGATCGGGTATAGGTCTAACTAAATTTTTTTATGAACGGGTCTGGATCTTAGTATATCCGACCCAGACCTGACCCATGATCATCCTTAGTGATGGGGGGATGTTGATGGTGATAGTAGTGTTGTTGTAATTGGTAGTCTGACCCTTTCCCATCACTATTCATCAAAAAAATTTATATTATATTACAGTATTGTCATTTGTTTCCGGTGCGTATTTTTAAAGTTGGATGTTGCTCACAAGCGTCTTCGCTTATCTGGGGAGGAAGTGGTGCGTCAACTGGAGGAGCTCCCGTCTCTGGGATATGGGTGTTGTTGGAATAGCTGTTTGACAGAGCTTTGAGATTGATTTTTCTTGCTTCGATTCTGTCGGTAGGTAAGAGGTTGTGTTCAAGGTATTGTATGATGGGTCCCATCCAATTCAGGTTACCTTCTTGCGCATGCACTGCAGTTGTGGTTGCCGTGCTGTTAATTGGGATTAACTCGACAGTTACATCTTTCTGTTTTTGGAGCGATGTGTATCCTGAGGTTGCTAGCTTTCTTAGTGCATATGTTTTTGTGTTTATAGAGCTCGTGACATATTTGATCTTTAATTAATTGAACTTGCAAATGAGTTGCTTAGTTTTGTTCAAGTACTTGATCAGTTCCCTTTCCGTGATGATGTAGTCTCCTAGCATTTGTTGGACGACCACTTGTGGGTCACTATGGACATGTACGCTCCATATCTCCATCCACATTTCTAATTCAATTCTTCTGATGAGTGCCTTATTATTTGCTTCATTGTTAGTCAGGGGAAATTAGAAGCAGAACGCATATTTGTGTTCATACCCTTCCACAAGTAAATAGGAGTCCTGCTCCACATCCCCCCTTTGAGGAGGATCAATCTACAAAGAGTGTGCATGCATTTTGGTTGATCTTCTCCTTTCCATTAGTTTGACTTGATATTGCTTAGTCTATGTTCGCCAAGTGAGGATGTAGTTTGATATGCACCTAGAAGCATGTGTTTCCGAAGGCATTTAGCACATTTATTAGTACATTTTGTATGGTTTTACATCACAAGGGGCTTAGGTAGCCTTTGTTTGTTTTCTTGTCTAAACCCTTCATTTTTTTAAGATTTATTTAGACCTAATGAATTCTATGTCCTTATGAGCATCTAGATCCTATTTTGTGACTTTCATTGTAGATTTCTCTTAAGCACTTCGTAGTAGAAGGCTATTCGCAAGAATAGTAGTAGATTTTTTAAGGTCATTTGCAAAGATATTTGAAGGTCGTGCGCTTAATCATGGTAGTTGATGAAAATGTTCTGAAGAGAAAGGAGTTGAAGCCCGAAAAACTTAGAAGGGTACCCTTTTGGATGGCCCGTACAAACCAATGGTGGAAATGTGGCTAAGTATAGGCGTGTGCCGTGTCCTTTTGCACATCTCGTACGCCTCGAAGATCAAGAAGTGAAGACCCAGCTCATGCTCTGCGATGTATTGCATGGCTACACCATCAGAAGAAGAAATGCTCAGCTCCAGCCCGTGGCTCGCACAGATCTGCACGACGGCCAAAAGACCCTTCCAGCCAGCTGCCCGCCAGGATTCGCATGGACGCGACGCTCAGTTGGCCGAGAGACCTTGACCATCCGGTGGCCCATGCAATTTTGTAAGGCCCATGTGCTATTGTACGGCTCGTGCTGATGCAACAGCCTAGGGTTTCTCTAGTTTTGGTTCTCTTTGAGGCCTATTTCCTACCTACTATAAAAAGAGTCTATGTCTACTAGGGTTTAAGGGTTAGAGAGAGAACATTCATTAGTTGTAATTTATATTCCCCTAGTTTCTAAGAGTAGGTAGAGAGAGAAAGGGAATAAACCTTCTCTCTTCTTTTAATCTTTCCTAGTTTTTCCCTAGAGCATTGTATTCAATGGTAAAATTGGGTTCAATTCTTAGGGAGTAGTTAATTTACTTGGGGATCTAATTTATATTCATGATTTGGTAGAGATTTTGTGATATTCTAGGTCTTATTATCCTTTTATATTTATGAATATCATGCTTGAGTTAATCTTTACACTTTGTGAAATGCATGTTACATATCATATGATACAAAATAGTTATATGTTTCATGTATGGTGCGAGGCTTTTTTGCCCCTTGGGAGTGTCCGGTTGGTATATGCGGATCATGAGTTTTCGGATATGTGAGGGTATGCACATAGGTCGTGAGCACAGAACCACACGAGTGTATACTTAATGTCAACTATAAGATTTTACCCCGATAGACAAGACATGATAGTTTGTTGCAACTAGGTTTGTAGGATAGCGATCATTGTCGTTTCAAACCTAGAGTCATCATGAGATACTAATTCCTTTTCCTCTATAGTCTTAGGGGAGAAGCGTTATAGTAGAGGCCCGAGATGTAATTCCTTAGGGGAAAGAGGAACATGTAACAGTTGGACTGTTCGACACACTTTCTTTACTACGGAGGTGGTGTTGATAGAATGAGATACGGGCACCTTTGTGTGACAGACATAGGGAAGTGTTGAATATCAACCACACTATGTGAAATACATATTGGGATAGGTTTATATGTCTTGTATTTAATAGAATCTAGGATCAAAGTCTTCTACCGATCAGGTTGCGCAAATATCCCCAGGTCTTAGCTTAATATAGTTTATTCTCTTGTTTTGTATGTTCATTAGTTTATAGACAAAAACCCCCCCAAAGCCATATTTGCGATACTAACTATTTTCGACACACAATCAGAGTGACGCCCGATTATGAGTCTTCCATAGTTAAGCTTTGAATCCTGACATCTTTATGGATGAACCCGGACTTACCACTAGCTACTCTTTAGTAGTTAGTAGTGGCTATGGGAGCAACATTATAATTTCTATCTTTGTGAAGCGCTACACGGGTTAATAGATCTCTCGTAAAAAGGCTGGTTTATAAGTGACCCTGATGAGTGTGGATCAAATTTTGGCGCCGCTGCCGGGGAGCTAGTTTAAAGATTTGATTGTTATCTTGCGTTACTAGTTGGTAGAGTAGTTGATGTTTTTATTTTATTTTGTAGCTTTAGATGGTTATTGTGTTGAGCTTTTTCGATAGTTATTCCGGTTACTTCTAATATGTTTACTTGTGTTTTCTTTGGGACTGGAAGTGTCTAGTTTCTTGTATATGGTACATACCCATACCATAAACTTAGAAACTTTACACTATCTGCCGGAAAATGCAGGTGGTCGGAGAGGAAGGAGAAAAACTAGAGGAGAGATTCCACAAGGGCCCGCTATTTTTGTTGTTGAAGAAAGAGTTGAGATAGTGGAAGACAATCAGATGCTTAGGGAGTTGATGGCTCCAAATATGGAGAGTCAACCCCTTTGCATAGCCTTCCCTCCGTTTCCACCTAATGTCACTTGTGAGCTGAAGAGCGGCATGATTCAGTGCTTGCCCACTTTCTACGGGATGGCTGGAGAGGATCCCAACAAATACCTCTCGGAATTTCATTTGGTTTGCACGAATATGAAACCACCAGGAGTATCAGACGAGGACTACAATCTGAGGTCATTTTCTTTTTTGTTGCGAGACGTAGCTAAGGGTTGGCTCTATTACCTCCCACCGGGCTGCATCACTTCCTGGATGGACATGAAGCGGAGATTTCTCGAGAAATACTTCCCAGCTTCAAAGTCTGCAGGTTTGGAGAAGTAACTGTCTAATATTTCACAACTGGCGAATGAGTCCTTGTATGAGTGTTGGGAGAGGTTCAAGCAACTATTGGCTAGTTGTCCTTATCATTCATTCAAGGAAAGCAATTTGGTGTACTACTACTTTGAAGGCTTATGCGGTGAAAATATGTGTATGGTGAATGCGGCATGCAGCATGTAATGGTTCTATAGCCAAAAAAAATACCCAAAGATGCAACGGCACTGTTTGAGGAGATGGCCAATGGTACAAGGAAGTTCGGTACCTGATCCCATTTGAAGACTTTAGATGAGCCTGATCATTCTCCCAAAATTGAGGAACAAGTCCAAGCGCTTGCTTCAATGATGAAAAAGTTCATGAGAGGGATGACGCAACAAGTGAAGGTGTGCATAATTTGCAATTTAGATCACCAGACCAACACATATCCGCAAGTGGTGGATAACTTTGAGGAGGTGAAGGACTTAGATTTCAATGGTGGAAATAAGCAGTTTTCTAGGGGGCAACAACAAGGGTTCCGAGGGAACCAAGGTGGAGATCGACAAGACCCTTATGCAAACTCCTTCAATACCCAATACCATGACCACCCAAACTTCCGATGGCACGATGAAAACCAAGGGTACAATCGAGGTGGACCAACTCAACCCTATCAAAGGGGAGAAAGGCCTTCCAACACCAAAGTTCCATTGTATAAGTCGGACCGGAAGGAGATTCTTGAGGCAATTGCACAATAGGCAAAGAAGAATGATGTGTTTGCAGAGTGAACGAAAAGGCAAATTGAGGAACTCGGTACAAGAGCCTTTTCAAGTATTAAGAACCTTGAAGTGCAAGTTCGGAAACTTGCTACTTCGGTGAGCCAGCTTGAGGCTAGAGAATCCCGCAAGCTATCGTTCCAACCCGAGGTGAATCCACGCAATGTGAGTTCTTTGAAATTGAGATGCAGGAAGGAGGTACGCGAAACCGAGAAGGAGGTCGTGCAAGAGGATGAAAAATTTGTGTAAAGCAATAAGACCAATCTCAAAGAAGAAAAAGATATAGTAGTTGAGGAGGAGCTCTCGAAGGAGCTCCCAGCCACAGAGGCAAGGGTCAACTCTCCTCTGTTATTTCCTAGTGCTCTACCAGGATGGCCAAAGTTGGCGACCAATGAAGCTCAAATCCACCAAGTCTTCAAGAAGGTTGAGGTTAGCATTCTAATTCGTGATGTCATCAAAAAAAATTCCAGCGTATGCTAAATTCTTGAGAAATGCTTGCACTAAAAGAAGAAACAAACCAACTACAAAAGTAGGCCAATTGATAATAGAGGGATTAGCCACTTTAGCTGACACAAACATACCTAAAAAGTGTGATGACCCCGGAATATTTTCAATCCCTAATTTACTTAGGTGGCTCTATCAATGTTATCCCCTTTAGCATATATGAGAATCTTGACATGGGTGAGCTTAGGGACACTATGGTGATTATCCAACTAGACGACCATTCCCAAGCTCGTCCTAGAGGTATGGTTAAGGATGTTATGGTTAAGGTATGAAATATTATGTTCCCACTGGACTTTTATGTCTTTGATGTAGTGCACGATGGAGGTGCACCCCTATTTTTATTGGGACGACCATTCTTAAAAACATCAAGGATCAAAATAGATGTCCATTTGGGAACACTAACCCTAGAGCATGACGTTGGCAAGGTTGGTCTTGAAATTTACAAGTTTAAGCATCAATCATCTATTTCTTCTCTTGCATCCAATGACATAACCTTGTGTGATGAATTGGTTCAATGTGATGAGCCTTGCATGATTAATGATGAAGAATGCCTGGATGATGAGAGTGATGAGAGAAAATATGCTTTGAGCTTTGATTCTGAAAATAATGTTGATGACACCTATGCATGCATGATTTTAGTGATGATCTTTCTATTATGAATTTATTTTCTATGTTGACTAACTTGAAACGGTTGGTGGAGAGTGGCAAGGACCTAAAACCTCTTAGGCCATCTCCTAAACCCGAGGAAATAGCTAAGAATTCAACATTAGCTAAGGATGGACATACACTACCTATTGTGGACAAAGAGAATGAAGGTATGGGTGAATATTTGGGGAGGCCTCTCCAAAAAGATTTCATCATGGGTGGAGTCACAGATGGCGACTCTGGAGACCCAATGGTAGGTTCATTTTAACTAGAATACATGAAGAATAAGTCGTGAGGATGACAATAAATATACAGTGCTTTCTTTGTTTTGTTTTGTTTTGTTTTGATATTTTTAGTAGTGATTATTTGCATGTTTGTGTTTGTGTGACAAAGGATTTTGTGTAGAATTCTAGTCGATTGTTGAGTCTAAAATCAAGTCTCGTGTTTTTGTTTAGTAGGAAATAGGATTTGGATAAAAAGTGTTAAAAATATGAAGGTGCTGGAGAACACGGGTCGTGTAAGGTACATGGCCCGTGTAAGATAAGCTGGCACGAGTCCCTTATATGGCACGGGTCGTGCCATGCCTTGTGCCAGTTAGGAAAAACTGCAGTTGGGGTAGATTTGCTGAATTTTGGCAGAATTATTTTTTTACCAAAACAAGCACTTTTACCCCCATTAATTCCGTAGATTTCTTCTTCCCCAAATTGGTTAGTGTTATCGGTACCAAACTAAGCATTAACACCTTCTAAGAGCTTGAATTCACTGAAACTTTTACTCCCAAACCATTACTACCCACTTTTAGAAGATCTTTGCTCGGGGAGGGGGTGGGGTGGTGGTGGTGGTTTACTGGTGGGGTTGGTCATGTGCACTCTCAGGTTGGCTTGCCTTCCTTCTAGGCGACACCATGATCTAAATAGAACAATGAAGACTTCAAGAAAAGTCCTCACAGATGCCACCACTGATGTGGTATGAACTCCTAGATGATGGAACCTCCTGCTAGCGTTGGGCTACGGATTCGTTCTTCCCGCAAGAAACTCTTTAATTGGCTCTGAGGAAAAACCTCTGATGTTTAATGAAGTTAGTACGTGATGGTGTTGCATGATTCTTCACCTAGCTATCAATTACCTCGCCTCTTTAGTCTCTTGCCTATTTATAGGCTCTTTCGCCCTGCATTCGGGGTGTTACTCGTCTTATAGTACGTGTCTATCGTGGTAGGTATTGTTGGCCACGTTTCTTTGATCGTGACCAATGTTGAGCTTGTTTGTGTAGTCGTGGCCGGGCGCGTGTATCAAGTGTTATCCATTGAGCGGGGTTAAGGAGCGATGCTAACAACTCGCTTGCATGGGCCTTTTGCCGTGCTTTGCATGGGCTGGGCTAGTTGTACAGGTTGCATATATAATCTCTTGTATACCACTTTCTTTTTTAGTAATCCCAAATTATTTTCACCCACTACTCATTTCACTATGTAAATTTTTTATAAAAATTTTGTGTGTGCAGAAGTACGATTAACCAGATAAAGTTCTTAATAATTATCTCTTTGTATGTTTTCTGCATTCGACCGATTAAAGGGATTGCTTACAATCACCTCTGCAACATCTCATGGATAATCTAGAGGCCCAACAAATGAGACCTTTGAGAAGGACATTATGAAGTATACATAGTACCAAAGCTTTGTTGGAAAGGGTTCCTGATGAGGAAGCATTTACTACCACTACTGCTCCGTACGTAGCTATATAAGTGACACCAAAAATTTAGATACTTGAATTTAGGTGGAGAAAATAAGTGAATGAAATTGAATGTAAAATGTAAAATGTAAAATGTAAAATGTAAAATGTAAAAAGTAGAATGAGTGGATGAAATTGAAGGAATATTATCAAAAATGGAAAGTGTGCCACAATATATATACACTGCATTTGTTAAATTACATACTAAATTTAGAAATTTAGAAAATAATTTTTTAACATTATATTTTTTTATATTTTCACATTCAAATACATAATATTACTTGTTTTAACTTTTAAAATACAATATTTAAATTTTATTTAAAAAAATTACAACATTTAATATAAAAGCCACTGTGGATTGTCCATAAATTTATGGAAATGCCGCATTTTCTGAGACTTTCTCAATATGTCGGCATCTCTAAATTAATGTATGATATCATGCGATATTACAAATAGGATTTTTTACACTTTTAACAGTAATATAATCCTACAAAATGAGAAAGTATCACAATAACGCTAACATTATAATAAAATGTGTCAAAATAACCCTAAAATTTACTTTCCACTTACCCCTTTTCTTCTTCCTCACATCATATCACAATCAGAGTAAGTATATCAACCTACAATTGCTTAGTAGAAAATCTATCCTTAAACCCAATGGCACTCAAATTAAAGATGAAAATGGAGTTCCAATATTATTCTTCATAGCAGATTATGAAGATTGTTTAATAATTGAGTGTATTCACACTTAACGGTGCAATCCTATGCTAGTATACAAAGGCATGCAACCAAAAATACCAAGATGCAGCATATTTCAGAGTTGAGCTGTGAGTGTTTCACAACATGTCTAAAAATTGAAATGCCACGGTAAATGACTTTAGAGCAATATAACTTGTTACTTTTCATTTTAGTCCATACACTAATAACTTTTTTAATCAATAAAATTACTATTCAAAATAAAGACATTACGTTTGTTAAGAGAGTTTAAAACTTTCCAACTGGATGCGGCTTAGGTGTTTGGGGAAGATTTCGCATGTATGATATTCCAAGAAGAATTATCCGTCTGAAAACAATTTTTTTTTAAATGTTACAGCTCCGATGGAATTAGTGGTGTCAGTTCGGGTGATCGTGTCGGGTTCGGATCGGGTTGGAAACGGTTCGGGTTAAAACAGGTCAGGTTAAAGCGTGTTAATTTTATTTTTCGGGTCGAGTCGGGTTCCTATCGTGTTGCGGTAAAACGTGTCAGGATTTTTTCTCGGGTCGGGTCGTGTCGGGTTCAATTACATTCGTGTCGGGTTACTGTCGTGTTATTCTATTTATTCTATCACAATGATAGAATAAATAGAATACACTCGGGTTCAGATTATTGTCGAGTTTGGTCGGGTCGGGTCGGGTTATATTCAGGTCGGATTGGATCAGGTCGGGTTATTTTCAAGTATGGTTATTGTCTTGTAATTTTTTGTACGGGAGTTTTGTTCGAGTTTAGCCATGTCAGTTTATTAAATTTCATATTGGATTTGGGTATATTTCGAAGTGGTTCATTTAGGTTGATTCACATTCTTACAATTACAATATTATCGGGCTATGTTTCATTTAATTTGTATTTATA